>RJWJ010002819.1:0-94486 GCA_004363605.1 Indri indri | reverse complement strand
GACTTAGACCACATTGTTTAACTGATTACCATGGGAGGTGCTGGCTCATCAAAAGAGAGAGTTTCTATGAATCAGATAAGGGCTGGGCTGGTTGATCTCCAGGATCCCAACTCTGAGAACCTAGGCTTCTAAAATTAAAATAGGAGGAGTTTTTCTGCAACTTAACTGAGACTTTAAATTAAAACTTTGAAGTTATTTAATATTAGCATTTTATAGTAGAGCATTTGCTAAGGAAACCAAACATAATCACCAACAGTGTTTTTGAGTAGGCCCCAACTTTCTGCAGGAAATGGAGAACTCTTTTTCATTTTAGCCATAGGAACTGATATCGTTTATTTCCTCATCCATATGTTTTGTGTCTGGAAATATCCCCAAATCCTGAAGCCCAGTGAGTCATCTGATCTCCTCCCCCATACACCCTTGAAGCTCATTCTTCTCCTCCTCCTCTGCTCCTTACTGTTCCTGCAGGTTCCCAATCCTTCTTCTTCTCTTATTCAGTGTTCTTCCTCACAATTTCCCTGTCCCCATGTCGCAATCCTCCCTCCTCTTCTTCGTTGGCTGAGTTTTAATTATGCATATCCAAAAACATTGTGAATTAAAGTCAGTAACTCTAATTCTACCATCTTTTCCTCAAGCACCAATGGACCTTCACCTGGGGAATTCAGGGGCTGTTGGGCTCTGATAATGAGCCTGTTATCAGAAACCAAGTATTTGGGATAGGATAAAGAATTTTCTCTTTCAAACAAGGGAAGGCTGCTACTCTTGGCCTCCCTGGAAGAGTCCAGTCCCACCATGCCTGTGATTTCCCCCCAGAGAAATTCTGGCTTCCTTGTCCCATGCTGTTCCTGGCTGTCCCCTGGTCATCCTTCAGCCCTCTCTCTGCTCCCTCTCTAAGCCTCTCCGAACTGAACTCTTCACACTTCAACTGCCGGTTTTGGAAAGATTCATGATTTCTGCATCCCAAATATCAGTTCCAGAAAAAGATCTCCCTGGTCTCTTTATCTCATTTGGTTTTCTCTCTCCTAAGCCAGAGAATGGGACAGGAAAAAAAGTTGAGATTATTGCCAGTCCTTACGCTGCTTCACTGGTGGGTTGTCACTTTTTCTGAGGTTTCTAAGCTTGATGTGAAAGTCATAGTCTGAAACATAAATATTCTCTCTTGGTTATTCTGTTCACTTCATATTCAAAATAAGGGAAATGTGTGCTATTATTTATTTTACAATGCTCTTGCTTTTAGCTAAAAATTGCATTAATGATGTTTGAGGGATTAAAATTCATCATTTGGCCTCATCAAATTATTTTTCATCATTGGTGTCCTTCACTTTCCTTTGGATAATATGATGTTAGCTCTTGGTATAGTCAGAAAAGTTGTTTTTTGTTCTCCTATTAAAGTATGCCTTCCCCCCTCCCTTTGCTATGTCATTCCTAATTATATCCCCTTTCCCCTTACTAAGACCACCCAGTATAATTTCTTCCTTTCTGGAGTGTTTACTACCATTAAAATCTTGCACATCATAAATGAAAATGGCTGAGTATTTGAACTTTGCAAGTGCAAGTCATCAACAGAGAGTCAATACGGTACAACAAATGAAACTGCGTTTTTGACAGGACTGTTTGTTCTTATAAATTTAAGTGATTCTTGACCCACTAGTGCAGCAGCCTGAACTATCAGAAATCCCTTAAATATTTTGATACTGCCACATGTTGATTTCTATCACATTCTCTGTAGGACTTTAGTAATATCCATGACGGTAACAATGTGTTGAATATTTTATTCAAATTTATGAATTTATTCTCTGCTTACATTTTAGAAATGGAAAAGGCACTTTTATTGATAACATTTAGAATAGATGGTAGGATTTAAAATTTCTCGTTTAAGCAGAGACCTTAGCAAATACATTTCTCAGAACATCATAATTTGTTCAGATGTAGTAGGATGGGTATATAATTTTATTTCAACGAAGAAAGTTAATGAAAGCAAATTGACAAACCAGAGAAGATTCAGTAAGTAGAGAATAATAAAGCTTGATGTTTATATCAAATGTAAATACATCTATTTGAGTATCTCAGTACAGCCTTACTAGCTATAATGGTTGATTATAGCTGAAAGATCCACATTAGGGAAGTTTTCCTGGTTAACTGCTTAATGTTTCATTCTATTCTTGGTAAATACATCTGAGGTTGTGTACATACCAGTAAAGAAGAGATTTTTTTACTTGTAAAAATTCTGATGATTTATAAATTTTGAATAGGCCCTGTAAATGATTTGCAAAACCATAGGAGAATAAACTGATGCCTTGTTATGTTATTTACAATATGTAGAAAAAAATTGTATTGCTTTGTCTTCTTTTAATGTAACATACAATACTTTTCTAATGTGGAAACAGTTGAAACTTATTTAATTTCTTTGAAAAATGCTTTAGAATTGAGGACATTAACAAACCCATAAACTATGAGCTCAAAGTGTTGAAGAAAACTTGCTAAGAAATATCATGCCAAAACCTTTGGATTCTTAAAATCAACCATGGGTTGGTTAGAACATCTATGGAAAGGTAGAAAAAAGTTGGAAAAATGTTCAATTGGAGCCTCCATATTATTAATCTATTCTGTACATGCTATACAATTAAAACTTTTTATATTGACTCCTCTTGGAAATTTCATTAATAAATTTAGTATGTTTAAGGCTTTGGAGTCAAAAGAACCCTGTTTAAATTGCGGTTTTTGTTACGAACTAGTCATATGTCTTTAAGTGAATTGCTTAATTATTTTTTTACTTATTTGTTTTTAGTTTTTCTCATCTGTATAATGAACTTAACAGCAGTATTTCCCCTGTAGGATGGTTGTGAAGATCAACAAGCTAATGCACACAAGTTGCTTAATAAATTGATCATGCATAGGAACTGGTACTTTTTTAAAAAGGCAGTACATCTTTTACAATTATCATAAGCATTAATAAATTTCACTGAATGTCTATTTTTTATTATATAAATACTGAACTAAGATATGTTATCCTCTCAGATGTGTGTAGAGCATTAGACTGCCTGTGATCTTTAATTTTTATCTCAAGGTATATGAATAGATGTAAAATAATGTAATCTGAACCACATGGGGTATAATATCTCATCCAAATGGTTCTCGGGTTTGGAATGGATGTGACAGTGAACTGATGTCCAAAGAGGGGAGGGTTTGGGACTAGTTAAAAGGTGCCTGTGAGAAAGGGCCAGCCTTTCAGTAGTTGTTCCTGGCAGGTACCCATTTGCTTAGCTTTGCTGTGGTACCTCTTCTCTGTCCCCTTCCTCTACTTCAGCTACACACTTTAGCTGCTGTTTTTGTTTTACTCTTGCAGGCCTAATACCTGACTCACCCTCAGAAACTCTCTGACCAAATACCCTCTAGTTTTACACACTTGCAGTTGAAGTTAAGAGGTCTTCTGTCTCTGCACTGCTGCATCCCTGAGCACATCCTTGGCAGGAAAAGGGACATCAGAGCTGTGGTCAGAAGCAGGCAAAGCATTCACAGAATCTCTAGAACCATGTCCTCGTAAAGGGTGCGTTGCTTAAGTAAGCCGGGAAAACAGATCTGCAGAATAGTAGGCTTAAACAGCTCAGCCGTCACATGCTATTTTTAGCTACTTAATAAAAATGCTCAGATTCAAAGTGGGCCTTTTTTTTCTGAGGTAGAAAAACCCTCTCATGTGGGTGGTCTTGGGGGTTCCCCTTTGGAATGGGAAACTTGTCAGTCCATATTTCTATCAGAAATTTCCTTTGTTCCTCACTCTCATCTGGTTGGAACTGTGCCCTGCATTTTTCTCTTTTATATTTGAGTGGGTAGCCAGGCACAAGGACCAAAGGGCTATCTGAGATGTGGACATGGGTTTACTGCAGTGTTTTAAAAAAGGACAAAGCTCCTTTTAAGAAGTTTTTAAAACTTGTCTACGAAAATAGCCATGAATATAATTTTCTCACAACTCATATGGAACCATAATCCAACACAAAGGATTTTAATTCATATTTGGTTCACAGGTACATGAATATTTTACACTATGCATTTCAAATGCATAGGACTTGTTTTCACATTGAATAAACGTAATCAAGTGAAAGAAATTTCAGTGGTGCAGAGAAGGTAACAGAACAACTGTAGAAATTCAATCACTGTCCTCCATCGCCATCCTTTTGGGCAGTTTCAACATGAGCATGATGTGCTAACCAGTTATTTGATTGATTGGCAGGAGAAGTCCTACCCATCACAACTAGTAGGCTTTGTAATCCTTTGTTGAAAGTCAACGGAGCCCTGTGGACCTTCCAAACAACTTTGGAACTAAACAAGTTCTTATAGAAAGCCATTTCCTGTAGAAAATAACTAGAGTAATATAGCAGTGTTGAGTGTTTTTCTTAGAGAATAAGCATAACTTGGAACTTCAGCCCATGTTTTAAAATTGATCTATGTGCAGGGTGATCATAGGTCTCAGTACATACTTGTTGTCCTGGCATAATTATTAGTAGTGCCCCTTGTGACTCTCAAAAGTGCCTGGGTTTAGATGATTAATTTTATGGTCACGCTAACAACTATGTACATGGCAATTTGGAGCCTGAGCAATGCTTCTGCAATCTTAATATCAACATTGGAGTATATATGTGCAAGATGTAAACCCAGAAACAAATAAGACTTGCAGAATCATTAATGTTCTTAAAATTTCTGTGGTAATAAATGCTCTTTGTCAGGTGTCTAGTTTCTGAGTATTTAATTATGTTCTTTGTGCAAATCTTGAATTAGTCATAGACTAAAATGTTTATTATTTATACCGAGTCTCATTTTAAACAGAGTAGAGATGTCATAAAAACAAGCATAAAAGGAAAAAATAAGTCAGAGAAATTGGTGAAAGGAGGGAGCGAGGTTAGTAAAAGTAAAATGAATCTTGGGACATATTTATTACTCCAAACATACGATTTAAAGTCTTGTAGCGATAGGCTGGAATTTTGCTTTTGATCTTCCTGGAAGCCAGTGAAAATAAACATGATCAAGTACATGATTCACAGAGTCCACAGGGAAGAAAAAATAATGGCAGGGGTATGGGAGATGTTCATGCTGTTCAATACCAAATACTATGCACAATGGAAACCTAGAGGTGCTTAGGAAACTTCACCCCCCCGTATTGTCTGTCCCTCTCCTGTGGCAGCCCTACCGTAGCAATTCCTCTCACTTTTCCCCAAACTCCAGCTCTCATGATATTTTGACATATCCTTGCATGGTTTTTCCACCTGGCCATCAACAGGGCCAGAGTGTGATAGACAACTTCCCTATGCCAGCCTCAGCAGTCACTGAAATAACTTATCAACCAGAGTCCCATCTGCATCCGAGTCAACCTGACTCTGCGCCTGTCATGTCTGGCCCCTTCCCAAACCACCTGCTTCCCCAGGAATCCCTTCTGTTACTCTTCCTGCTTAGTGCCTGGTGCATTTTTCTCCCCATCCTTTTTCCCCCTGCATTTTATCCCCAAACCCTCCCAACAGCCTTCCCCTCACCAATATCCCCAATATCCTCTTTCCTGAATGTTTCCTCCAGTTTATCGCCATTATAGAAATCTACTTGATCTCTGAAAATACAACTTTGATTTTACCCTGTGATGTTTCTCTCTTCCATAGACCATGTATCATTGGGCCAGGATTGGATCGTGTCCCCCTAGATTTTATTTCTACTTCCAGGTCAATACATTGTCATTCCTATAAAAAAGTGTTGATCCTTTGATGTCCATGTCTCCATTAAAGGATCATCCACTTTTTGACCCAGCTCCTGAAATGCACATGAGCCCAGTCTTGCTCATCACTCCTAAGTCCATGAGGACCACACTCGTAGTACCTTAGCTTCCACAATTCTCAATCTCCTAATCACCTTTGCCTCCCCTTTAGCAACTCTCTCCTACGGCCACATTCCAGCACAGTGTATCTTTTGAAATTGTAGCCACTATCTCACTCTTTGGAAAAACCTTTATCTGTATAGCATTCTTATTTCTTGCTCCTGTAGACCTTCCCTTCAAGCTCTCTCAGCCCTGCAATGCTTCAAATCCTTGTTGTGCCCAGGTGTTTCAGCATTTTAGAGGCTGCGTTTCCTCCTCCATTTAAATATCTCCCTGTCTCACCAATACTCTCTAATTCTCTGACTGATACTCTCTGCTCTCTTTCCCCCTTGTCTTTCTGCTACACTCTTCTCATAATATCCAACTCTAGATCCATTTAATCAACTGCATTTTACTCCCACCTTTAGGCTGTGGACCTTTCTAGAGAAAATCTTCCTCCATTCAAGTGTTGCTATTGGTGCCATTAGTAATGCACAGTCTCCAGCCTAGAGTGATTCTTTAGTCTGTGATTAGTTCTCTCTCACTCAAATTCTTTCTGGTGGTTGTTCTGGACCTTTCTCCTGCCATACACCTGTGAGCAACTTGAAATCAGTTTCTGGTCCTGGCTGGCACATTGTAGATATTAAGTAAATGTTTATTGAATGAATGAAACCTTCATATTAGTCTCATTTTCCTTTTCTCCCTTCCTCTCCCATTCACTGGTAACTGATAACCTCACTCCTTTTTCATAGAGAAAATAGAAGCCATCCTATGGCGACCTCTCAACTTTCTGCACCTCTTCTCTCCTTTATGTCCGAGTCAGTGAAAGAGATATTCATTTGTCTCCCAGGGCTAATCTCTTCAACTCTGTTCTGAACCCCTTTGCTGACTATACTTCCAACTCCCCCAAACACACACTCATTTTGTAAGCTCTATAAGTGGTCCTCCCTCTCTTCTAGATCTTTAGTTATTTCATTTCTAATGAGCTTTACTGTCAGCACATAAATTTGTCCAAAGATATTTATAATTTCACTCTAAACTCCATCTCTTTGTTCTCTTTTAGAACTACTCTTGCAAAGTTGTCAAATCTAGTGGGAAATCCTCTATCTTGATGCTTCAATCTTCTCTGCAGATTATTCCCTACTTTTCCACACTATCCTGCCTTGATTTGTGCAGAACTTTTCTCCTGTGTCTTGTTGCTGCTTCTTGAATGCCTTTATAGGTACTCAGTTTGTTTTGTGCTACTATAACAGCATGCCACAAACTGGGTAATTTATAATGAATAGAAATGTATTAGCTCACAGTTCTGGAGACTGGGAAGTCCAAGATCCAGTAGCTGGCATATTGTAAGGACCTTCTTGCTGCATGATAATATGGCATAAGGAATCACATGGCAGAAGTGCAAAGAGGGTAAGAGAGAGCTGGAGAGAGAGAGGCAAAAGAGGGTGAAACTCATCCATTTATAAGGAACCAACTTCCACAATAACAAACCCGTTCCCACAACAATAGCAGTAACCCTTTCATGAGGACAGAGCCCTCATGGCCTAATCACTTCTTAAAGCTCTCATCTCTTAATACTGTTACAATGGCAATTAAATTTCTACATGAGTCTGGGTGTCTAAGTCTATTTTCTTAGTGTTTTAAGGTTTCTTGGCCCATTTTCTGTTAACAGAATACCCAAGACTGAGTAATTTATAAATAAAAGATGTTTATTTGGCTCACAGTTCTGGAGGCTGGAAAGTCTAAGATTGGGTGGCAGCATCTGATTGGCTCCTTGTGTTACGTCACAGCCTGGTGAAGATAAAGGGGAAGTGGGAGTGTGTGAAAGGGCCACAGCATGAGGGGTGGCCTTACTTTATAACAACTCACACAGTAACGAGTCCAGTCCTGGGAGAGTAAGAACTCACTCCAGCAAGAATTAACCCAGTCCCATGAGAGCAAGATTAATCTCTTTGAATGACCTTATCATCTCTTAAAGGCACCACCTCCAAACACCACCTAACCAGGGACAAATTTCCAATACTTGAATTCCGGAGGACACCACACCAGGAAGGGGCAAACATTCAAATCATAGCATGCACTTCCCATTTATTCACACTTCTAATGGATGTGTTTCCCAGAGTTAAATTCTCTTTCCCCTCTTTCCTCACTACACTGTCTCTTTTGGGGACCTAAGCCGCAGTCATAGCTTTGATCACCAACACTGTGATGATCTCAAGGCTGCATCTCCAATGCAGATGAAAGTCTCCCTCCTGGAGTCCCTGATTGCTACAAATTACTCACTTCTGCTTAATCCATGGATACCTCTCAGTCAAACATGTCTAAACTTGAGCTCATTCCCCTCCAAATCCTTCTCCTGTTCATTATTTGTGAATGATGCTGTTGTCCGTCTGCTTGTTAAACCTGGAAGCACCTGAGTCCCTCCTTCCTCTCTCTCCCCTGCAGCTAGCCCATCTTCAAGTCATGTCAATTCTGTCTCCTCATTGTCTGACAATTTCCTGCTCCTCTTTCCATCTTCATTGTCATTTCCTTAGCTCAGGCTCTCATCATTTCTTATCCGAATCTCTGCAATAGGTTCCTAACTGGTCTCACCTTCACATAAATTCATTCATTTTATAATTGGCAGAGTGATATTTCTGAAACATAAGTCTGAACACAGTACTCCCTTGCTTAAAATCCTTCCATGTCTTCTATATCTTTCAGGATCAAGCTTAGAATTCTTAATGGGGTGCATAAGGCCAATGTTTATGTGACCGCTGCTCATTTTCAGCATCATCACCCAATTACACCAATATTATACACTTGCCATTGCCCTCAATATGCCACATGCTTTCTTTACTGTGTGACTTGGTACAAGCTACTCCTGTCCAACCTACTCTATTCTTATTTCCCCCTTTGGCTCAGGTCACACTTTTCCAGGAAGACTTTCCTAAATTTTCCAGAACATGTTATGCTCCAATAGCACCTCAATCATTTATCTTCAGGTCCTATTTATTATCTGTCCACTACAAAGCTGTGGACACTTCAAATAGGATAGAATGTACAACACGAGGACTATAGGCTAATAACATTGTACTGTACCAGGGAGGGATTCAGGCTAAATGAATAGATTTCAGCTGCTCTTGTCACAAAAATAAAAATATGGGTAACCATGTGAGATGATGGACATGTTAATGTGCTTCCCTACAGTAACATTTTTTACTCTCTATCTGCATCCTATAACATCATGTTGTAGAACTTAAATATACGTGATAAAATTTATGACCTCTTGATGTATCTATTTGCAATGGTAGATAAGAAAACTGAACTTTGGAAATAGCTAAAATTTATTTTTTTAATTAAAAAAATTAGATTCCTAGACTTGTTCATCCTACATATTTGCTACTTCATATCCTCCAATCTACATCTTCCCGTTTCCTCTCCCCACTTTGCCCCTGGTAATCATGATTTCATTCTTTATCTCTGTATATTTGAATTATTTTCTTTTAGATTTCCCATAAAAGTGAGATCATGCAATATTTTTTTAATGTGTCCAGCTTATCTCATTTAGCACAATGTCCTCTGGGCTTATCCACATTGTGGCAAATGGCAAGATTGTATTTTTTAGGGCAGAATAATATTCCATTGTATGTATGTACCATAGTTTCTTCATCCATTTGCCTGTTGATGGACACTTGGATTGTTTCCCTACCTTGGCTATTGTGAATGCTGCTGCAGTGAATATGGGAGTGCACACAGCTTTACAAGGTAATGATTTCACTTCTTTTGCGTATATGTCCTGAAGAAGAATTTCTGGATCATATGGTAGTTATAGTTTTAATTTCTTTAGAAATATCCATATTGTTTTCCACAATGGCTGTACCAGTCTACATTCCCACACCTGTGTACAAGAGTTACCTTTTCTCCATACCCTCACTAACATATCATATTTTTTGCCTTTTTATAATAGCCATTATAATGGGTGTGAGGCGGTATCTCATGGCGGTTTTGATTTGAATTTCCCTGATGATTAATGGTGTGGAGTACCTTTTCCTATACTTGTTTGGCCATTTTTATGTATTCTTTGAAGAAATATTTATTCAGTTCTTTCATCCATTTTTAAAATTGGGTTATACGTTTTTCTGCTATTGAGTTTTATGAGTTCTTTATAAATCTGGATATTAATACCTTATCAGATTTTTTCTTTTACAATTCTTTTTCCCAATCCATAGGCTGCAGTTTCATTTTGCAGATTGTTTCCTTTGCTATGTAGAAGCTTTTAGTTTGATGCAGTCTCATTTATTTATTTTTGCTTTTGTGGCCTGAGCTTTTGGTATGATATCCAAAAAATTATTCCCAAGGCCAATGTCCAAGAATTTTCCCCCTATGTTCTTTTGTGTCAGTTTCATATTTTCTGGTCTTATATTTAGGTCTTAATTCATTTTAAGTTGATTTTTGTGTATGGTATAAGGTAAAGGTCCAATTTCATTCTTTTGCATACAAAATCCAGTTTTCTCAGCACCATTTATTAAAGACACTATTGTTTCCCCATTGTGTCTTCTTGGTGTCCTTGTCAAAAATTAGTTGACTATATATATTTGGATTTGTTTCTGGGCTTTCCATATGTTTCACTGATCTGTGCATCTATTTTGATGCCAGTACCATAGTGTTTTGATTGCTATAGCTCTGTTATATAATTTTAAATCAACAAGTATGATGTCTCCAAGTTGTTTTTTCTTTCTCAGAAATGTTTTGGCTATTTGGGCTCCTTTATGGTTTCATGCAAATTTTAGAAATGTTTTTCTGTTTCTGTGAAGAATGTCATTGGGATTTTGATAGGGGTTGTGTTAAATCTGTATATTGCTTTGTGTACTATGGACATTCTAACAATATTAATTCTTCTGATCCATGAGCATGGGATACTTTTCCATTTATTTATGTCTTCTTCAATTTTTCTCATCAATGTTTTATAGTTTTTGGTATACAGATTTTTCATCTCCTTGCTTAAATTTATTCCTAGGTATTTTATTTTATTTTTTGGATGCTATCATAAATGGGATTGTTTCTTGATTTCTTTTTCAGTTTGGTTGTTATTTTTGTATAAAAATGGTACTGATTTTATTTATTGATTTTCTATTCTACAAGTTTTACTGAACTCATTTCTTAGTTCTAACAGTTGTTTTGTGTGTGAAATCTTTGGGGTTTTTTACATATAGGATCATGTTACATGCAAATAGAGATAATTTTACTTACTTGCATATCTTTTATTTCTTTTTCTTGTCTCATTGCTCTTGCTAGTATTTCTAGTACTATGTTGAATAGCAGTGGTGAGAGTGGGCATCCTCCTTGCCTTGTACTGGATCTTGGTAGAAAACATTTAAATTTCCTCATTTATTATAATGCTAATAGTGGGTTTTTTTTAATAAGTTGACTTTTTTATGTTGACAAAATTTTCTTCTATACAGAAACCATTGAGAATTTTTATCAAGAAAGATGTTGATCTTTGTCAAGTGCTTTTTTGTGTCAATTGAGATGATCATGTGGTTTTTACCTTTCATTCTGTTAATGTAATATATCACATTGATTGATTTACATGTGTTAAACCAGACTTGCATGCCAGGGATAAATCTCACAGGGTCATGATGTACAATCTTTTTGATGTGTCGCTAGATTCAGTTTGCTCATATTTTATTGAGGATTTTTCCAATGATATTCTTCAGAGAAACTGGCCTTTAGTTTTCTTTTTTTTGTGATATCTATGTCTGGCTTAGGTATCAATGTAATGTTGCTCTCATAAAATGTGTTTGAAAGTGTTTCTAGGTCTGTTTTTGTCAAGGGTTTAAGAAGTATTAATAATAATTCTTTGAATCTTTGGTAGAATTCAGTCATGAAGCAATCTGGTCTTAGACTTTTCTTTGTTGGGAGGTTTTTAATTACTTCTTCAATATCTTTATTTATTTGAACTATTCAGGCTTTCTATTTCTTCTTGACTCAATATCGGTAGGTACCATTTTTCTAGGAATTTATTTATTCTAAGTTATCCAGTTTGTTGGCATGTAATTTTTTGTAATAGTCCCTTATGATTTTCTTTTAATTTATGAGTTACAGGTTATAACTTCTTTATGAGTGGGTCCCTTGGGTAAGACACCACTTCAGCTTGGCTGTAAGGGAAAGGTACACCAGTGACTGGGATTAGGGGCATGAATTGACTCTGTGTAACTTGGCCCTAGGGGTAGGGTATAGCAGCACCTCTGCTTGGGAATGGCATACTGGGTGAATGTAATGCAGTGGCATCTGAGCCTAAGGGTAGGAGGGATGCAATGGCCATTTGCCCCCAAAATAGGATGCACTCTAGTAGAGGCTCTAATTTTAAGATGGTATATAGCAGTGGGAGCTTAGGCCTTAGGGGACAAAACACAGTGTCAGCTCCTTCTCTGGGGGTGGCTCAGTGTGTTGCTTCTTGGGAGCTTCCTCAGCTGGGCTCAGAACTTGTGAGGACTTCAGGAGTCTCCAGTAGCGAAGACTCCAGGTGTCTGTGGTGGTGATAGGGGTTGCTGGTGTCCTCTGGCCTACATTTTTCCGGCAGGGAGAAGTCCCTCCTGATTCTAAGTGGGTCCTGACTAGGGGGATGGCATGGTGGTGATAAAGTGTTTCCTTCCTTTACTATGTAGACATCCTGGGTTTCTGTGCTCTACAGAATTTCTGCTGCTTCTCTGCTCTTCTCTGATGCTCTCCTTTAGTTACTTTGGTTGAAATGTAGTCATTTCCTCATTGTTTTGGGTTTTCTTGTGGGGTGGAAGAGTGCTAGGAGCTTCTAGTTGGCTGTCTTGCTGATGTAACTCCCAATTTTTCAATTATACATTACACATAGAGAGAAAAAAATGTAACATTATATATAGACAGATAGAGAAATAATGTCATATTTAACCACAAGTTTTCATTATGTTGGAAATTGTTCTTTATAGAAGCTTAGGCTTAAATTTCTACACCATTACTATACAACCTCTAGCGATATCACAATTTACTGTATCATTAAATTCTGTTCAATTTCTAACTATTTAAATGCTTTTTGGCTTGTTCAAGATAATAATTCCGTCTCCACAGCACTTTAGTATTTACAGAGTCTACCTATCATGAGAGGACATGACCCAGGCATATTGAAATCTTATTTCTAGTGTCTACAACAAGTCACCCCAACCTCATTTAACACAGGACTTATAAACTTCCAGTCTGGGACTCTGAGGCACCTGATTTGCATCAATTATATACAATTTCAAGCTCTTTGGAAGTCCAGAATTGCATACTCTTGAGGGAAGGAAATTTAGCAATATGCTAATTTTCTTGTGCATTGTACCTATAGTGCTTGGCTTGCTCCAGCTTCCTCTCTCCTTTTCTTCTCTACATGGGATTGTGTTTCCTGTTTATATGAACTGGGGTGATCCAGAGGCCTCCACAGGCAATAAATCCTGCAAAGGAAAGGCAGAATAAGATACGAAAACATTCTTTCTCCCAGAACAATTGACAAGGCAGCTCTGGAGCCTGTAGTACAATTTTTATGTTTTTAAAAAATTTCTAGTGTGGATTGTGCACAAGGAAGGACCAAGAACAGCAGACCATTTCTCTCTATCTCAATTCTCACTCAGAAAAAGCTCTAGGAAGCAGATAGGAGATTGTGCACAGGAATAGGATTATATATGTGATATGATGATTGTAGTTTAATTAAGAATAGAATTAGGGAGAAAGTTATTTCTGAAATGTCTCCTTCCCCCTTGTGTTTGAATTTTTCAAGATAAGATAGAAGAAAATGTGTTTGTTTAATCTACAAAATGAGGTGTATCAGAGAAATGATTTTCTCTGCTTTTTAGATTATTTTTAAAATTTAATGGAGTTTCCAAATAACAGAATATTAGGGTTGTATTGGACTTTCCAATCAATACTCTTGTTTTATAGATGAAGGAACTGAGGCCCAGAGAGGCAGTAGATCTTCCTTTCTTAATATATAGGCTTCCCTCTTTTCCCATTCATCTCTAATTCTTTTAAACATGTATTTACATTCCTTGCCTGCCCCCATCACCCCCAAATACACTTTCATGTTCCCTATCTCTGTTTTGTTCAGGGTTCATTGGCAACAGCAGGCTGAATATAAAGCTGGATTCTTAAAGTGCCCTCAAATGATAATTGAACAGTTAAAACTCAAATCACATTCACTGTAATCATTTCAGAAGAGAATGAACAGAGCAGGAACAAGCTCCTCAAGGTCTCTTGAGCATAGAAGGAAAAATTGATAAGAAAGCACATCTCAGATCCCTGAGACAAACCATGATGCCCAATGAAAGTGGTCCAAGATCCAATATCTGGAGAAAAAAAAATCCCAAAACTTCCAAGAATTGTTCTATTGTTTTTAGCAAGTAAGGAGGTGAGAGGAGATATGATGATATAGAGAAGGAAAATCAAGTGTGTACAGAGAAGAGTTAAAAGAGAGGCAACTCCCTCAAGTGACCAAATGGCCCAGGGCTGGGTAATAAATCTCTTGACAGTTTTTCAAAGTCTAAGAAATCTGTGTTTATAAGTTAGCTGAAACACCTGCTCAAGTTTCACTTTTGGGTTACTTATGTTCTGTAGAATTTATCTTGAGTTTTAAAGGGTGATGAGTGATTAGTGAAGCTGACCCTGATCCCTATTGAGTTTTTCAAATTAAATTAATTGCCTTTTGCACAGATAACATGTGTTGTGGTTAAAGTGTTGGCCATCAGCTTCTCTGAAAAGGAGTAAACTATGGAATGAACTCTCAACCTTTCCATTAACTTTTTATTTTGAACCAGTTACAGACTCGCAAGAAGTTGCAAAAATAATGCAGAGAGCTCCTGTGTACTCTTCCACCAGCTACCATCCCCTCACTCCCCATGGTGACATTTTACCTAAATAGAGTCCATATTAAAACCAGGAAATTGACATTGGCATACTACAATGAATTAGACTACAGATCTTACTCAAATGTCATTAGTTTTTACATGTACTCATTTTTTTTTAATCTTCAAAACAAACTGATGCCAAGTTTTATTCTGGAATAGGCATCTCATTAATTTTTGACCTGAAAATGGCATGATACAATTGACATATCTATACATTATCAAGTTGAGCTCATTGTAAGGATCCATACAAGCAAATTGGTCTAGGGATTGAGTCTAGTAACGTTTAAAAATGGACATTTATAATGTTTTTTCACTGCAATTTACTTGATATCATTAATAAATGGACAGACAGTTGTATATACAAAGGTAAATAGAAAGAAATAGATGATGTAGTAATGAAAAATTAATTTGATTCAGCATTATAATAGGTCTTCATAAATCTAAAAATTAACATGTTTTATAATTATGGAGCAAAGATGACCATTCTCTTTTCAATAAAATTATGTGCCATGAAAATTTATAGAGTATCACATTTGACTCTATAAGTATCTTCAAAATACAAGTGCATGAAGAAGAATTAGAAGTAATGATGAGATGAAACCTACCAGGGACAAATTTGAAATCTAAAATCAGAATTTATAAATTAGATATGTCCTTGTAGTTGCATTCAAAGGGTATTGAATTTCTTTTTTCTTCCTTTATTTCTTTCTCTATGTATCTATGTATCTATCTTTATCTCTTTAAAATTGGAAAACTGTGGAATAAAAATTTGAATGTGCTATATTTAATTATTATTAAAACTTCTAATAAAGTTTTTTTCACTATCACTTTATTCTGTAATTGTTTATACAATGACAAAACTATAAAAAATAACAAGGGGTTATTGGACCCAGATGGTAAATAGTTATGTCTATTTTCCTGGTATACTGTGGGTTAAACAGAATGGAAAAACAATGCCCACTCAGTGTGTATTGGAAGCTTGTGGACAGTATTGTCTATTTTACTTATTTAAATCTATATTTGATATGAATTTTGAGAAACAGCATGACGTATTGTCAGGAGTATTAGCCTGAAGCTGGGACAATGTGGGTCTAGCCCTTGTTTTGCCACACTGCTGTGTGATCTTAGGTAAACAACTTAATTTTTTCTGGACCTTAGTTTTCTAATTCTGTAAAATAAGTAGGTAAAGAACTTTTCCTGTCACATGCTCAATGAAAGATATAGTCATGTTGAAATGGTTAAAATCTGCTGTATTTGTTTATTTTTTTGTAGGCTACCAACACATATGTAGTTTAATTATCTTAAATTGGTTTTTTGGAAGCTGAAGCATATATTATCCCTAATCAAATCATAATCTTTCTCAGAAGCCAATCTTTTATTCAACCCTTCATTCCTTCTTCCACCAACTACTTGAATATGTATTCCATGTCATTTGCTGAGGGAAAAATAAATAAGACCTTGCCCTTAAAAGTCAAATGTGTAAGAAGTAAACTCAATAAAGGGTGTAAGTGTTATGATGTGAATCTATGATATGGAAGAAGTCCAAAGAAGGGAGTTATGAAGTCCCTGGGTGCATTGATGGTGAATGTGGATATGCTCAGAAAAGGGGTTAGGGAGAACGTGATCTTTGGAAAGCCTTTACTTTTACTGTGGGTTCCCTGGCACAAAGAATCCACAATAGCCAGGTGGCAGTTTCAACTTCCATTTCAATGGAACCATTGCCAGTTCTCCTGAGATAAGCAGCCTTCCCTTGAAAACTGGGACCTCTAACCCAACAGAAGTGGAAGTTATAAGACTAGGAAGTAAACGGTTGTGTATTATGACATACAGCAATGAAGGACACCACTTCCACTTCCATTCATTGATTCTCAAAACTGTATATCTTTATTTTAGGGGGAAAAAGCACTATATATTGATCATGGATTTAAAGCATGAGTTGATTCTATAAAATAGAATTCCTATCTTTTAAGGTACTGTCTCTCAACTGACACTGTAACTGAGCCTTCAGGTAGCCATTACTTTGTTCTGTCTCAAAGTGATCATCCTTGTACATCTTTTGCTGTGAAATAATTACTCAGTTAGGAGCATTTTTGTGTAGGATACTATGAAAGTGAACAAAGCATCCCAAGTCCACAGTTTGTTGTGATGACAGAAGCAGTGTAGGTTAGCAGGGAGTGTCCATATTCAGAATACATGTCTATTCCAATAAGGCTAAATTTTTACACTGTCCATTTTGGAAGTGGTACAATGAAATCAACCCTTCACCAAGTGGCTGGCTGGTCCCTCTTGGGAATGGTTTTGTATCAGATGTTTGCTCTGAGTCTCTGCTATTGGGTGATTAGGTGTTCAGAAATAGCAATAGCCAGATCAGACTTGGCGAAGAAAAGTCCTTTGGTGATTTTAAAATTTGTCCACAAATTCTTTAACACTCCTCCTTTCAAAAGGTGGAATCTAATTCCCTCCTTAGATATGGAGTGGACAAAATGATTTGAATCTAATGAATAAAAAGTGACAGGAGTGATGCATTTGATTCCCAAGACTAGGTCATAAAAAGATAGATTTTGCCTGCTTCTTTGGGGGTTAAGCAGCGGGAGAAGCCATGTTGCAAGGACACTCAATCAACTTTTGGAGAGGCCCACATGGGGAGGGACTGAAACCTCCCACCAACAACCAGTGCTAATTTGCCAGTCATGTGATTGTCTTCTAGTTGGTGTAGTTTGGATTTATCTGAGACCACACATTAGCATTATATTTCTTATTCTTTGCCACAGTGGAAAGACATCCTCCAGTCTCAGTCAAATCTTCAGATGACTGTAGTCACATCTGACATCTAGAATGTGACCTCATGAGAGACCCTGAGCCAGAACTACCCAGTTAAACCATTCCCAAATTCCAACAGGAAGAAGTGCCCTTGGAATATATTCTATAGAGTTTAAGACAAATTCTATCTCTATGTATCATCCCAGATTTTAACAGAAAAAAATGGGGCACATTATTTTTCGCAGTCTTATTTTACATTCACAGTAAGGGTGAACTGTGTTTTTTGTTCTCTTTCTCACATACACACACATATGGAATATTGGAGAAATATTCACATGAAACAGATGCTTTTTTGCACATGATATTTTGCAGGTCATATAGTTACCACAATAAAGAGTCCCTATATCTCCACTAGGAATTTCAATGAGAGATAAAACATTTAAGTAAAATACAGTGATATAATTGCAAATTCCAGAGTACAGGTTAATATATCTATATATGGAATGACATGGTATAGTTATAATTCTAACAATTCATATTTTAAAAATTAACTTTTTATTGTATATATTAATTGCAGAAAATATAAACAAGTATGCATAAATCAGGAATCATAAATAAATTAGAAAACATTCATAATTCCATCACCCAGAGAGAATACCATTCGTATTTTAAATTTTCTATGCTTCTATGTATTTTATTTTTAAACATAAATCATGTAGCAATAACTCTTTTCTAATTTCTCCATTTTACATGTTTCTGAACATAATTCCATGTCATTAAATATTCTTATGCTTCATGTTTAATAGATCTATAATATTCTATTACATATACACAATCATTTATTCAACCAATCTCCTGTTAGGTAGATATTTATGATGTTTCCAATATTTTTGCTATTCAGACTAACTCTGGTAGATAAATAGTATGTATATTGATGATTATTTTCTCCCATCCAAGTAACAGACCGGGCCTGACCCTGCTTAGCTTCCGAGGTCAGACGGGATCGGGCTTGCTCAGGGCGGTGCGGCCGCAGACTATTGATGATTATTTTCTTAAGGCAATGGAGTGAAAGGCTTTAGAGTAGGCTTTTTCTATTTGCTAGCAGTTGCCCTCAAGGAAGGTTTTAATATACACCTTTGTGGTGAATTGGCATCAGAAAGGCTGCTATAAAATCCCAAGAGATAAAAGAACAAGTCACTCTAGTATGACAATTAATTAGATTGACTTCTAGTTGGTGTAGTTTGGATTTATCTGAGACCACACATTAGCCTTATATTTCTTATGCTTTGGATTAAAAACGTAAGCATAAGACCTGAAACTATAAAAGTATTAGAAGGAAACATAGGGAAAACTCTCCTTGACATTGGTCTAAGCAAAGAATTTATGGCTAAGACCTCAAAAGCACAGGAAACAAAAACAAAATAGACAAATGGGACTTAGTTAAACTAAAAATCTTCTGCACAGCCAAAGAAATAATCAACAGAGTGAAGAGACAACATGTTGAATGGGAGAAAATATTTGCAAACTATTCATCCAACAGGGAACTAATATCCAGAACATATAAGGAACTCAAACAACTCAACAGGAAAAAAAATAAATGATCCCATTAAAAAGTGGGCAAAGGACATGAATAGACATTTCTCAAAAGAAGACATACAAATGGCCAATAAGTATATGAAAAAATGTTTAATGTCACTAACCATCAGAGAAATGCAAATCAAAATCCCAATGAGGTATCATCTTATCCCAGTCAGAATGGCTATTATTAAAAAGACAAAAAAATAACATGTTGGTGAGGATGTGTAGAAAAGGGAGCTGTTATACACTGTGGGTGGGAATATAAATTAGTACAGCCACTGTGGAAACTGGTATGGAGATTCCTCAAAAATCTTAAAATAGAATTATCATTCAATCCAGCAATCTGACTGCTACACATCTACCCAAAGGAAAACAAACCAATATATCAAAGGAATACCTGCACTCCCATGTTTACTGCAGCACTATTCGCAGTAGCGAAGATAAGGAATCCACCTAAGTGCTCATCAGTGGATAATGGATGAACAAAATGTGGGATTTATAAACATTAGAATACTATTTGGCCATGATAAAGAATGAAATAATGTCATTTGCAGCAACATAGGTGGAAGTGGAGATCTTAAGTGAAATAAGCCAAGCACAAAAAGACAAGTATTGTATGCTTTCGTTTACATGTGAGAGCTAAAAAATTTGTTCACATGGAAGTAGAGAGTGGAAAGACGGAGAACAGAGACTGGGAAGGGTAAATTGGGAGGGAGGGGAGAGGATGAAGAGAAGTGGGTTAAAGGGTGCAAACATACAGTTAGATGGAAGGAAAAAACTCAGTGTTTGATAACAGAGTGGAGTGACTATACTTAGCAAAAATATATTATACTTGGGTGATGGACACCCTGAATACCCTGACTTAATAATCACTATGCATTATATACATGTAACAAAATTTCTCATGTACAAATTTGTGAATTTGTGCAAATAAAAAAAACTGGGAAGGTGTTGTAAGAATAGACAAGGAAAAATCCTAGGACTTGCTGTCTTCAAGATCAGGTTTGGTAGATGGGACACTTCTCAGCACTGTGGATACCTCTCTACACTGTGCTACATTGCACTGCACAAAAAGCTCACCACAGCTCTGCGCAACATATTCTGAGAAACAGTGTGTGTATAAACCAGAGTTGGCCCCACTAAGAATGTCTTTCTTAGGGCTCTTAGTTAAGAAGCATGACAAAGCTTGAATCTCTACTTAGAAGCCCCTGAAACTAGGAGGTCACCAATTAGTCATATTTGAGCAGTGGCTCCCACACCTTATCATGGATAATTATGGCTGAGGTGCCTATTAAAAATATATCAAAATCTTTCTGTTTAATGAGGCCTGGATGTTACCTACTGCATTCTCATTGCACCCTCTAAGTGTTTCTGGTACCCCTAGGCCACATTTAAAGAAATTTGACCCAAGATTGTATATTTTGCCTCCCTCATTTTGATAGTGATGGAAACTGAACCCAGAACAATAATTAAATTCCATCCTAAAAAATCACGTAGTGTCTGACTGGAGCTTGACTTCCAAATTAATGCTTAGTATTGAAATGACAACCAAGAATCTCACTTTTTTAAAAGAGAAAGGAAAAATGCATGATTATAGACATAGGAGATTTTTCTCTTCAGCCAAAAAAAAAAAAACAAACCCGGTTTTTGGCTAGAAATCATGAAACCTTGGACTAATATGTCCAAATATCAAACAGAAGAAAGCTACCCCTGTGGAAAGGAATGCACAGGTAACACGGCACTGAGAGCCAAATGATTCCTATAAGGACAAGGTCTCAGAATATAAATGACGAACTATGTTTATACAGTTTCCCAGGAGCTCAAAGCACTTGGTAGACAATTTTTTTCATTCTTGTGAATAATTCTTGCACTGAACTCATTATTATTGATTCTATGTTAGTGCTACGGAGACAAAACCTCACAGAGAAGAGCCTGGTTTGTGGTAATGAAGACTGCAGTGCACACAGCTTAGGGGCTGAGGACCTGCCCCACCTTCTCTCCAGGTGGAAGCCAGCCCATAATCAGACAGGCTCAATGGTTTCTTCATGGCTCCACCTGGCATCAGAGAGTAACTTTTCAATATAATCTGAGAATAAACCTTGCCAATATAGACTTGAGGTTCCTTTTTTTAGGCCTATTGTTTTATGGTCCTAGAGCCTTATGTCTATCTACAGATAGATACAGACAGATACAGACAGATGTAACTGCCTGCATACCCAGACAGATTGCATATAACTTAAAATAGCCATTCCCAGGGCTGGAAGTAAAACAAGTTGAATGGAAAAGGAGAAGCAGATTAATTCACATATTGACTCTACTGAATGCCACCAGTGTGGGAAGTACAGGATGATGTATAAAGTAATGACTTCCTATATGACCCTAGAAAAATAGCCTTGGGACCCTTGGTCTCTACTGTCCCTACATTTTGTGGATTCATTATCAGGTTTAATTTCAGCACTAGAGTATGAGCCTCACTTTTTCCTATTTTAGTTTTTAGTATTTGGCTAAAAAGAAACTTGCTGTATCGGGGAAAGCAATCAATATGTTGGAGTATCTGAAAATAACTTAACTTTTAAAATAAGTTGCATGTTTTGCCAGTGTGAGTTATAAATTTCCGAGATTTGTTTACTTTTTATAACTTATAAGAAATCCCCACTACTTTGTATTTATTTATTCAACCACTATGTATCGAACACATATTACATGCCACCAGTATCCTAGGGGTATAGGGAAACAATGGTAATATTCAAAATGATTAATCTATTTCCATTTATTAACTAAAAATAGTGTATGTTTGCTTTTTATATTTATATGCAATTAATAACAGTTTTACTTTATAATTATTAAGCAAATAGTATCACTAGAAGAATTAGCTTAACCACTATGAAGAAATGAAGCCAAAAATTGTTTAGTGAATTAAAAGGTGAACATTTGTCTACATATTTTCTTGATCTAAGGAATGTATCTTTTCTACTTTGCAATAACTATCTTCCTTTAGCCACATGTTTTTGTAATCCTGATCTTTAATATTAGACTCAATTATCTGCCTAAAATTGAGCTTCTCTGCATAATTCTATTGCTATCTTATAAGCCATAGAATTTTTATTTTGCCAGACAAAAAGAAAAAAGTGAGGATGATTGATGACTCCTATTTATCTTAAAAATTGAAAGAATTTAATGCCATATTTGCTTTAGTTTTCAATCTTAATTTGTCATTCTAGTGTCCATGGGAGAAATTTGTACAGCAATAATTCCATATCAAATTAAATTATTTTTCCTTAAATGTATGTAGAATAGTGGCTTTCCCAGAATATTTTCCTTTCACCAAATTGTTTCATGGTTTGGATAAGTAAGTCAACTTGGAATTGGAGACACTCAGGCACAGAGATATATTAAATAACATTCTCAAGGTAGTACATGCAATTTGTGACTTAGATGTGACCAGAATAGGTGGTGAGTTTTTCACCAAGTCACATAACTATCTGATATGTGAAATACAGAACATCTACAATGTTGAAATGTTCTTTCAATGATATAATAATGTTCAAGACACATAAGGTCTTTGCAAGTCATGCCACAATGAGAAGTTACTCCCAGTAGACCATGAATATGTGTATGCATCTGTAATTAGTCATAAAATCTTACTTGTTGTGATTACATTGGAAAGAATGAAGCACACTATTTTTCATGCTATGCTGAATGTCTATCTGCAGATTTATTGCTTGGAACATATTTACTTGTTTGTTGCAACATCTGCTAAACCTGTTGGTGTCTTATTAAAATAGCAGATCTAAGTATAAAGTGGTATCATTGGATATCACCCTTGGATTGGTCAGAGAAGTTTAATTGGGCAAAAGTTATGTTTGAAACATGTGATACTCACTATTTTTATAGGTTGGATTCTACTCATTTCAATAATAGAGCTGTTCTGGTAGCAACTATTGAGAATTGGGTAGAAATTCTACTTGACTTCCACTCCACATACATGGATTAATAATGATATTGATAACTATTTGCACAGGACATTATTGTTTTTAAAGCACTTCAACAGATATTGTCTCATAGACAAAGTGAATATATAATGCTAATTAGGAGGACAATAAATACCAGGCACCCGTACAGAACTTTACTTGACCTGAGCAGACTCAAGCAGATTTTTGATTAAATCTTGATAATTTTCCCTATTGGAGACAGCTGGAAGACTTGAAGTTCATAAGCCTACCATTTTTCAGCTTATCTCTTAACACTTTTTCAGGGTTTACTTCTCTAAATAAATATCTCTGGTTTTCCCTAGTCCATTTATCGCTCTCATTTCGGGTCTCCTAAGGTATTTATATTACATCTCATTATTTTTATACTTGAATATATACTACCATTATTATATAATGCTTACAAAGTCATGTTTCACATGATAAATTCCTGAGGATGTCATAGGCAAGTGTACAGTCTATGAAAGCCCTTTATTTGCAGGGAGCATATATCCACTAAATCATCCACAAATTCTGTTTCCTTGCATACACTGCCCTCATACATCACAATTGCTTCAATGTATCTCATCTCAATAACCCTCCCAACACATACCCTCACACATAAAAAATACTCTTCTAGGATAAATGTGCTTCCAGTCATAGCAGGATAACTAGTACTGTATGAGCTTTCCTCCCCACTGTAAGCAAATAGAAACCTGGAGAAAATACAAAGCAACAGGTTTCAGGCATCAGACAACAGGCAGACCAGATTGCGTCCCATGAGAGATGGGGAACAAATAAGGTAGGCTCTACAACTGTCCCAGTGTTCTGTCTGTAAGTGTTCAATGAACCCTTGTTCAGGGAGAGAGAACTCAAGTAGAGCATGGTGGTTTCATTGAAGTGAGGTGTCAGAGATTGGAGTTTGTGGAAACTGAGGCAGCTGGAATTTGTGGAACAGAGTATCAGAAGAGAGGAAGCTTCTTAGAAAAAGAGCTCCAGAACTCTGCATAGAGAGTCCCTTGAGTTTTTGGGTGAAAACTAAACTGGGTCTGTACAGGGTGAAATTCCAGGGCAGCAAAGAATGACCAGGGAGCTGTAAGCCAAACAATTCTAAAAGGTCATATTGGGCTGGGAGACATTCTAGTTTTAACTAGTCAGAATGGAGAGACTCACTGGACACATAGGGCATTCAGCAGAGACTCCCGAAGGGTCAAACTTCAGAGGTACATCTAAATTAGACCTGCCCAAAGAAAGCTTAGAAACAAGTCTTGAAAAGATTAAGTTGATCCTTTCAATTTCACTTTCTGAAAAATTAAACTATCACATTCTTAAATGGAAGACAGCACAATTCAGATACTAAACCACATAGAATACATAGTGCAGCATCTGATAAAAAAATTACTAGAGATTGGAAGAAGGAAAATTATGTGACTAATTATCAAGAGAAAATTCAGTCATGATAAACAGACCCAGAAATGACAAAGATGATGGAATTAACAGACAATGAATTTAAAATAGGCTTTTAAAGCCTGTTTTATTTTGTTTTTTTTAAACTTTTTTTAAAATTTCTGCATATTATGGGGGTACAAATGTTTAGGTTAGGTTGCCCCTGCCTCTCCTTACCCCAGTCAGAGCTTCAAGCATGTCCATTCCCCAGATGGTGCTCATCGTACTCATTATGTATGTAGATACCCATCCCCTCCTCCCCTCACATCTGCCCAACGCCCAATAAATGTTATTCCTATATGTGCACTTAGGTGTTGATCAGTGAAACCAATTTCCTGGTGAGTACATGTGGTGCTTATTTTTCTATTCTTGGGATACTTCACTTAGTAGAATGTGTTCCAGCTCTGTCCAGGAAAATATAAGAAGTGCTGTATCACCATTGTTTCTTATAGCTGAATAATACTCCATGGTATACATACACCACATCTTATCGATCGTTTCATGTATTGATGAGCACTTGGGTTGTTTCAACATCTTTGCAGTTGTGAATTGTGCTGCTATAAACATTCGAGTGCAGTGTCTTTTTTATAGAATGTCTTTTGTTCTTTTGGGTAGATGCCCAGTAATGGGATTGCTGGATCAAATGGTAGATCTACTTATACCTCTTTAAGGTATCTCCATATTGCTTTCCACAGAGGTTGCACTAGTTTGCAGTCCCACCAGCAGTGTATGAGTGTTCCTGTCTCACCACATCCACGCCAACATTTATTGTTTGGGGACTTTTTGGTAAAGGCCAGTCTCACTGGAGATAAGTGATATCTCACTGTGGTTTTGATTTGCATTTCCCTGATGATTAGAGATGTTGAGCATTTTTTCATATGTTTCTTGGCCATTATTCTGTCTTCTTTTGAAAAGTTTCTATTCATGTCCTTTGCCCACTTTTTAATGGGGCTGTTTGATTTTTTCTTGCTGATTTTCCTGAGTTCTATATAGATTCTAGTTATCAGCCCTTTATCAGATGTGCAGCATGCAAATATTTTCTCCCATTCTGCAGATTTTCTGTTCGCTCTTGTGATAGTTTCCTTTGCTGTGCAGAAGCTTTTAAATTTGATCGGGTCCCATTTATTTATTTTTGTTGTTGCTGTGATTGCCTTTGGGGTCTTCTTCATAAATTCTTTGCCTAAGCCAATGTCTATGAGAGTTTTTCCAACATTTTCTTCTAGAATTCTAATAGTTTCACACCTTAGGTTTAAGTCTGTTACCCACCGTGAGTTGATTTTTGTGAGAGGTGAAAGGTGTGGATCCTGTTTCCATAATTTAAAGTAAAATGTAAACACAATGAGTATCGGAATGGAAGATATAAAAAAAAGAATCATAGAATTTCTAGAGCTGAAAAAATAAATACATGAATTGAAAAATTCACAAGATGGGCTTAACATATTAGACACTGAAGAAGAAAAGATCGGTGACTTGAAGGCAAAATAATAAATATTATCCAAATGAAGGCCTTGCATCTAGAATATAGAAAGAACTCAATACAATACAATTCAATAAAAATTTAAACACACCAGACCAATCCAGCTCAACTTTTATTTAACAAAGTTGTGAATTGTTTTTCAGTTGCCATGGACTTCCAGGTTGAGGGTCATATAACCTGAGCATGTCCAGATGAACCAAATATGCAACTGGGTGGAACCTATGTGCTCAGACTGAGGAGCAAGGACTGAATTAAGAAGCAGACACCAGGTGCCAGAACCAGGATCCAATCAGATCAAACCCTGACATGACCCCATGGCATGGTCCAGTCAGAGCATGCCTCCTAGAATCAGCCTATTGCAAAATCCAGTTAGCTCATGCCTCATTACCCTATGCTTATAAAACCCAACTGAGCCCCCAGCTCAGGGAGATAGATTTGTGTGTTTCCTCCTGTCTCCTTGCCACTCAACTTGCAATAAAGCTTTTCTTTTTTCAAAGGCTAGTGTCATGGTATTGGCTTTTATGCAATAAGAAGTTAAACAAATCAATTAAAAATGAGCAAACATTTGAACAGATATTTCATAAAAGAAAATCTACAAATGGTCAATTAGACATGAAAAGATACTCACTATCATTAGTCATCAGAAAAATGTAAATTGAAACCACAATGAGATACCACTATATATCATTAGGGTGGCTAAAATAAACAAACAAACTGACAGCAACAAGTATTCTCAGAAGAATGTGAAACAATTGGAATTCTCATTAATTCGAGCTGGTACTATAAAATGAGAGCCACTTTGGAAATAGTCTGAAAAAGTTAAAAATATTAGATAACCAAGAAACTTAGCTACTAGGTAACTATTTTCCTAGCAAAAATAAAAATATATGTCCCCTGATAGCACATATATGAATATTTGCAGAAGTTTTTATTCAGGATCGCCAAAAACTAGAAATAATTCAAATGTCCATCAACAGATGAATGAACAATTAAATTGTGAAATAGTTATGCCTTTTTTTTTTTTTTTTTTTTCTGAGACAGAGTCTCACTGTGTTGCCTGGACTAGAGTGCCGTGGTGTCATCCTAGCTCACAGCAACCTCAAACTCCTGGGTTCAAGCGATCCTCCTGCCTCAGCCTCCTGAGTAGCTGGGACTACAGGCCTGCGCCACCATGTCCAGCTAATTTTTTCTATATATTTTTAGTTGTCCAATTAATTTCTTTCTATTTTTAGTAGAGATGGGGTCTCGCTCTTGCTCAGGCTGGTTTCGAACTCCTGAGCTCAAACAATCCACCCACCTCGGCCTCCCAGAAAGCTAGGATTACAGGTGTGAGCCACCACGCCCAGCCTAGTTATGCTTTTAAACGTTGTATTGTGGTACGGACACTTAATATGAGGTCTATCCTCTTATATTTTTAAGTGTACAAAACATTATTGTTGACTATAGGTACAATGTTTTACAGCAGATCTCTAAAGCTTATTTATCTTGCTTTATTGAAACTGTATACTCATTAATTAGTAACTCCCATTTTTTCCTGCCCCCAGCCCCTGGGAACCATAATTCCATTTTTTTTCTTCTATTAATTGGACTATTTTTAGACACCTCATATAAGTGGAATCATGCAGTATTTGTCTTTCTGTGACTGGCTTATTTCTTTCAGCATGTCCTCAAGGTTCATCCATGTTGTCACATATTACTGAATTTCCTGAATTTCCTTTCTAGGATTGTATAGGATTCCTATACATATATGCTACATTTTGTTTATCCATTCAACTGTTGATGGACATTTAAGTTGTTTCCACATCTTGGCTAACATGAATAGTGCTGCAATGGATGTAGAAGTGCTATTAATAATATCTCTTTGAGTTCCTGATTTCAGTTCTTTTAGATAAATATTTAGAAGTGAGATTGCTGGATCATATGGTTTTTTGATTTTTAATATTTTGAGGAACCCTGTGTACTGTTTTCCACAGCAGCTGCACCATTTTTCATTCCCACCAACAATGCACAAGGTTCCCTTTTCTCCACATCCTCATGAACACTTCTTGTCTTTTTTTTTTTTTGGATAATAGCCATCCTGACAGGTGTCAGGTGAGAGCTCCTTATGGCTTAGATTTCCATGTCCTTGATGATTAGTAACATTGAGCATTTTTTTTCATCTACCTATTGCCCATTTGTATGTCTTCTTTGAAGACATGTCCATTCAAATCTTTAGCCCTTGTAAAAACTGGATTATTAGTTTATTTTTTTAACCATTGAGTTGTATGAGTAGCTTATATATTTTGGAGATTAATCCTTTATCAGATATATGGTTTGTAAATATTTTTCTCCCATTCCACAGGTTACCTTTTTACTCTGTTGTAATAGAACATTACTCAGCAATAAAAATGAATGAACTGTGGGGGATGAAGTCTACCTGGCTTGGTTGGGATAAAGAACTAATCCTACTCAGGGGCCTGCCTTCTGCACTGCCAATGCAGTGCAGTTACTTATCTTAGTAGTTTTTTTTTAAGTAGCTACTTTTCATAATAAATGTTATTCATTAGCATAAACAATGAACTTCTGATACACTAAGAAACCTAGATGAATCTCAAAACCATCATGCTGAGTGAAAGAAGATAGACCCAGAAAAGAATATGCTTTATGATTCCACTTATAGAAAATTTTAGAACAGGCAAAACTATAGTAGCAGAAAACAAATAAGTGGTTACCTGGGGCTGGAATTGCAAATGGGCTTGAGGAGTCATTGTGGGTTGATTGAAGTGTTTTATATTACATTCAGGGTGGTGATAGCACAGGCATATTTATTTATCAAAACTTATCCTGCTCTATACATAAAATGGGTACATTTAATTGTATTTAAATTGTGAGCTCTGAAGAAATGAATTTTAAACCTTTGAAAAAAACTACTGAACATTAAGAAGAAAATATTCCTCCAGTCTTTGCCACTGTGTATCCCTTGCCTTATTAAACTACTGTTCACCCACTTCTTCCTGATTCTCTATTGCAAAAGTCCAGGCAATTAAGTGGCTAAGCAGGACACTCTTGAATGTTGGGGAGGGAAATGGGCAAGACACAGTACAGCAAGCTGGAATTATCTGTAGTTGGAAGAGGTAAGCAGAATGCTGGGAAAACTCACATATCATTTTCATTGTGTCATAGCCATAATGCTTTTATTGATTATTCAGTTTATGAATCAGACACAGCTTCTCTTTCAAGGGCATTACAATCCTATTAAGAAGAAAAAAAAATGGAAAGTGGCATCATAACTGAAGTATAGAGTGTTGTGTGAGTTCATGTTTATTTCTCACAGAGTTTTGACATTTCATTGTGCTCAATGTCAGTCTTATTTCTCAAAATAAGTTTTAAACAAGAAAGTAAGGATAACCTTTTACACGTCTACTAAGTTAATGTAAGTGCATAACCCAATTTTAAGAACATAGATAGAGCTCAATAAATTTATAATCACTCAGTTTTTTAGTTAGGTTTGGCAGAATCCCCTGAACAAAAAAGCCAATTAACTATGAAATGAAAAACACAAAACTTTCCTTTTCTCTCTCCCATAAGAGGTCTAGAGATGAAAAGTCCAGGGCTGGCCAGTCAGCAGCACAGTTATCAGGGGCCCCAGTACCTCTTCTGCTTTCTCATCTTGATGTCTCTCATTCATCTTCAAGATGGTCCAAGATGACTGCTAGGGTGCTGCAGTCCATCACGTACTTGTTCTAGTCAGAACCAAGAAGTAGTTCATTAGTGGTAGAGAGGGCTACAAATGAACACCCTCCTGGGGAATTGGCAAGAGCTTTTCCAGAAGTCCCACCCAATCAGTTCCACGTAAGTCTCATTAGTCACAGACAGTTACAGAAAGACTAGTGCTATGACTTGGGTGAGTCCTTCCAAAAGCATGTGTTAGAAACAATCACCAATATAACAGTGTTGGAGGTCGGGCTGAATGGGAGGTGTTTAGGTCATAAGGGCTCTGCCCTCATGAATGGGATAACGTCTGTCATAAAAGGGCTTGAAGTTGCGAGTTCGATCTCTTACTCTCTCTTGGGTGTGCTCTCTTGCTCTTCCACCTTCAGCCGTGGGATGATGCAGCAAAAAGGCCCTCACCAGACACTAAGCAGATGCCTGTGCCATGCCTTTGGACTTCCCAGACTACAGAACTGTGAGCCACATAAATTCTTTTCTTTATAAATTACCCAGTCTGTGGAATTCTGTAATAGAAACACAAAATAGACTAAGACAACGAGAGAATATAATCTTTTAAATGGGCATATTGCCTCCCTAGATAAAAATCAGATTTTCTAAGTAAGGAAGTTGGTGGGGGCGGGGGAGGCGGGCGGAATGAAAACTAAGTGGTCAACTAGCAATCCTTGCCACATTCTATTTTTCAGTAATCTCAGCTTGTGAAGGTTAATGTGGCTGTTATCAACCACAACAGGTGATTACGTTTTCCCTTTTCTCTAATCTATGTGGAAGAAGCAGTTAATTCATCCATTAGATCCCCCAAACTGGCTGCATCTAAGAGGGTCCCTGTTCAAATAAAGCTGCCAAATAAATAATTATGTTTCCAACAGTTTTTCTTTTTATAAAATTCTTATAAATTTGATAATCCTTTGGTCAGGTTTTGGGTTATATTTAATACCAACTGATTTCTTTTCCATAGGACAAAATAATCCTATTTGTAGTGGCAAATGCTGGAGTTCTTAAGGTTCCATGTGTATTTCTCTTCTGTAATGTTGAGATATTTTTCTTGGCACATAGGAGAAATAGCTTTCATGAATTGTCAAAAAAAAAAAAAAAAGATATAGAGGCAGAGAAGAGTCCCCGCTAAAGTGATGGCATGTGGATATCATGGATGATGCAAAAGTAAACTGATTACAAATCAGTCTCCATGATCTTTATGCCAAATGGCCAGTGTCAAAGAAGAAAGTTACCTTTGAGTAACTTTGAGTTACACGAAGGAAGTGTCAGATAGGTCAGAGTGGTCCTCTTTCCAAAATTCAGAATGGGCTAATTCTCCTGCAAAACAAAACAGACAAATGCACTTTACTGTAATTCAGAAGCACTAGTTTTGCTGGTACCCAATGGCTAGAGATAATAATTAATATTAGCTACCAAAGTCCCAGCAACACCGAGAAATTGAATTATTACTTTATTGGTCTCTCAAATAGGATGATACAATATTTTTCTAAATCCTTTTGATCTGCAGCAGGAGGAATGTTGTTCTATTTGAAAGCACTGCTATTATCAATAATAATGGAAAGGACAGTAAATGGCACCCAGACCTAGGGCATCTCATCATGATACAATTTTTCATTGCATCCGCTCTGCAGCAGGTGCTATGCAGAATGAAACTTAAGTATGGTTTCTGCCCTGTGGCCCAGATCCATTTTGCAGCCATTATTGTTTTTCAAGACTAAATGGCCAATTGTGTAGTTAGGTTTTTGCCAGCGCATTTGTCGACAGCAGCAGCATCCATTGTGTGATGAGTGGTACACACAAAATAGAACAGGAAGAGGAAAAATAAATGAATCACAAAGCCTGTTAGAGGCCCTTGAAAGTTTGGCCCAAGTGCTAGTAAATGCTAAAGGGGAACATATTTACTGTAATCAAGATAGATTAAATGGATTAAATTGGTAGGTAATTGGGAAAAGTATGTGGGAAAATTGAATGAAAGTAATGGGTAAATAGCATAGTGCAAATGGAACAAGTTTCTGATGCCTAAATTGGGTACAGCCAAGGCCAGTGATGATGTCACCCAGATGAAGACTGCTGAAGAGACAGCAGTTTGCTCAGGCCAGAATGTTTCAGCCTGCCATGGACATCTGGTTTGAAGCATCTTTAACTTAGCAATGCCCTTCAAAAGAAAGGCTTTACTAAGGTAGAGAAAATGGATACAGTGCAAGATATACCAACTTATACCACTTTACAACTCTGACAAAACTCCTCCAAACTCTTGCCTTAATCAGTATTATCATCACCCATAAAGTGGCCTTTTCTCTCTAACAGTCCTCTCTTCCATTATCCCTGGTGTAGCCAATGTGTTGTTGGTTCAATGACTGATCAAGATAACGGGTCTGTTTATCTTCCTTCTTTCCTTCCTCCCTTCCTTCTTTTATTCCTCAAACAATTATTTAATAAATGCTTGTTACATACAAAATTCTGGAAAATAAATTAAAAAAATTTTTTTTTTATGAAAGTAATAGCCAGAGTCTGAAGGGTTAAGACATTTATATTATACCTGGAAAGATAAAATGTAAAGAACATTCATTATATAAGAAAAGGGGCTATAAGGCCATTGGGAATACTGTTTGAGTGTTTTTCCTAGGAGATGTTTCAAAATGTTCTTTGAGGAATGAAACAACATGTAGAACCTTAAGATTAAGAATTACAACCATCAGTCTTCCTTCTTCATGATTCGTAAATACCCATTTAACATTTTTCCCAATTATGCGGCTGACAAAGTAATAATGACTTCATTGCACATTCCTTATGGTTTAGTATTAGTGGACCTTTCTTATTTTGCAAAAAGTTGTTTATCTCCAGGAGGACTGACTTGGTTGAATAAATATTCTGATTAACTGAGCATTTTGATATATGAATTTGAATTTAATATAATACCCCTAACAATATAACTGTCCCAGAAATGATTTAATCTGATTTGAATTTGTAGCTACTTCAGGAATTTCCAAATAGAACATAAAAACAAAAACCACTAGCATCAACCCAGTGATTATTTTGCAGGACATATGTGAAAGCTGTGAGGTGTGGAGCTGAATCTATACAAAGCCTAGGATATAGCCCTATAAGTTATTTTAGAATAAATCTCACATATTAGTTTATGATTTGTCTCTTTTTTCATAGAAGGAGAATGCAAAATATATACAAAAGAAAAGGACATAAGAAGCAAGAGCCAGGTAAACAAGCAAGAGTGATACTGATGCATTAGAAACATCTAGAAAACCTAGGCTGGGATGATGTGTATATAAGCTTTCTGAAGACTTGAGAACACAAGGAGGTCCTGGTTTTTTCTTCTCTCTTAACTTATACTACTTTACAACTCTGACAACCCTTCTCCAAACTCTTGCCTTAATCAGTATTATCATCACCCATAAAGTGGCATTTTCTCTCTAACAGTCCTCTCTTCTGTTATCCGTGGTGTAGCCAATGTGTTGTTGGTTCAATGACTGATCAAGAAAAGAAGGAAGCAATACCAGAAAAATTCTTCTTTCCCACTAGCTAAAGCTATGGTGGCTGCTAACTAATAGAGATGTGATGCTTGGAGAACTCACTCCATTGTCTGAGGTGTGGATGAAGCTACCACCATCCTGAATTGCATTAATGGATTTAAAACTTAGATTTTGAATACTAGGGAAATATTGTAAATTCTGGAAAGGACTGAAACATTTTCTAAATTTGCCATGCCAAATGCAGTGTTTTTAAAATTTTTATTTTAAAAATTATCATAAAGTAAAATTGACTTTGGTGTATAGCATTATGAATTTTAACACATGTAGATTTGTATAATCTCCACAGGAATCAGGATACAGAACATTTCCAACAGTCCCACAAAAATGCCCATATGCTATCCCTTTATCATCACACCCTCACCCAACCCATGACCACTGGCAACCACTGGTCTCTATCACTATAGTTTTGTGTTTTTGAGAATATTATATAAATAAAGTCAAACAGGTCATAAACTTTTGATACTGGCTTTTTTTCACTCAACATAATGTCTTTGAGATTCATCTATTTTGTTGCATGTGTCAATAGTTCATTCTTTTTCATTGTGAGTAGTATTTCATTACAAGGATGTACCACTCCATATAATCCTCTCTCTTGTTGAAGGGCATTTGGGTTGTTTTTAGTTTTGGGCTATTATATGTAAAGCTATTATAAACAATCATGCACAAATTTTTGTTAAACATAATTTTCATTTTTTCTAAGGTAAATACCCAGGAGTAGAATTGCTGTGTTATACAGTAAGTGTATGCTTAACTGCCAAACTCTTTTTTCAGAGTGAGTATACCAGCATGTATAAGCAATGTGTGAGTTTCAGTTGTCTGCATCCTTGCTTGCTCTTGGTGTTATCAGTGTCTTTTATTTTAGCCATTCTAATAAACATGTAGCGGCATCTCACTGTGATTTTAATTTGCATTTCCCTAAGGGTCAGTGATGTCGCACTTTCTTGCAAGTGCTTAACTCCCACCCTTACTTACATCCTCTTTGGTCCTTTATCCATTCTTAAATTTAGGTTGTATTTATTTATTTATTTTTAAATTGACAAATAATTGTATATATTTATAGGGTTAAAATGTGATGTTATGATACATGCATACAGTGTAAAATGTTTAAAAAGGCTAATTAGCATATCTATCACCTCACATATTTATCCTTTCTTTGTGGTGAGAACATTTAAAATCTACTCTTTTGCTAATTTTGAAATATACATTATTATTAACTGTAGTCATCGTGCTGTGCAATACATCACTAGGACTTATTTCTTCTAACTGAAATTTTGTACTCTTTGACTAGCATCTCCCTTTTGTTCCTGCCTCCTCTCACACAGCCACTGGTAACCACCATGCTACTCTCTACTTTATCAGGATGACTTCTTTAGGTTCCACATATGTGATAACATATGGTATTTGTTGAATTTTGAGGATTCTTTATATGCTGAATACAAGTCCTTTGTCGGTTTTGCGATTTGTGAGTATTTTATCTCAATCTGTAGTTCGTCTTTTCATTCTCTTGACAGTATTTTTGGCAGAACAACAATTTTTAATTTCAAGAAAGTCCAATTTGTGTCATTTCTAAGAACTTTGTTGAACCACAAGTCATGAAAATTTCCTCCTGTGTTTTCTTTTAGAAGTGTTATAATTTTACATTTAGATCTTTGTCCATTTTGAGTTAATCTGTGTATAAGATACAAAGTTTAGGTATGGATTCAATTTTTGCGTATGGATAACCAATTGTTCTAATACTGTATCTAAAATATCTAAATTATCCTTTCTCATTAAGTTGCTTTTATGCTTTTGTCAAAATCCAATGGCCATATTTGTGTGGATCTATTACTAGATTCTCCGTTATTCTATGCATTGATCTATGTGTCTTATTCCTTCACCAATACCACATTCTCATGATTATTGTAGCTTTTTAATGTCTTAATATTGGATAGTGTGATTTCTACAACTTTGTTCTTTTTCAATTTTTTTTTAGCTATTCTAGTTCCTTTGCCCATTCATATAAATTTTAGAATCATCTTATCCATATCACATAAAATCTTGCTTGAATTTTGGTAGAAATTAAACCTATAAATCACTTTGAGAACAATTAACATCTTTGTTATGTTAAGATTTCCAATCCATAAACATAGTATACTTTTATATTTATTTAGGTCTTCTTTGATTTCCTTCATTAACAGTTTGTGGTTTTTAACCTACAGAGTCTGACTGTTTTTTTAAGACTTATATTTAAGTATTTCTTAATACTTAAGTAAATATTGAAGTATTTCAGATTTTGTTACCATTATAAATGGTAATGTATTTAGATTTTGGTTTGAATTGTTCACTGCTTATATATAGAAATACAACTAATTTCTGTGCATTGACTGCATAACCTGCAACCTTGTTAAATACACTCGTTAGAAGTAAATGAGGAATTTTTAAAGGGGTTTTATGAATTAGCATAGGACGATGTCCCTAGAAAAGAAGGAAAAGGGGAATTTGTTCAGAAGAATTCAGACCCTCAGTGGAGGAAAATTATTGAGTGTTTTTAAACAAAATATTGTAAATCTCAAGAGGGACAGGGTGCTCTAAGCAGTGAATGTTTTTCCCCCTATTTCCAGGTTTTCCCTCTCTTTCTCTCCTGGTAAATGGCGCTTAATTATATAATTGTATAATTGTCAATCATTTTTATATGCAAACAATGGAATCGTATAAGATTATTTTTCCTTTTTCTTAGCCCAAAAATGCATGACATGGGTTTAGACTTGATTCAGTCCATTAATGAAGGAAGTGTGGTTCAAGTAGAGTCCTGGGTGGTCCCAGCCCTGCACTCCAGCTTCTCATAGTTCCTTTTCCCCAGATCTTTATAATATGTTAATTGTCCTCTTCTCTCTTTCATACAGAAAAGGATTTAGTTCAATAATATCACACCTATGTTAATATTTTATAGTACAGCATTTAGTTTGTATGAGGCAGGAGTTTAGAAGGAACTGGAAAATTATCTTGGGAAGGCAATGGACAGGTTATTGAAGCAGGTTGGGTCTTCTAAAGGCACAGAGCAACTGAATCTCACTGTACTGTAGCAGGTAAATACATGTTTTTCATTTGGGAGATGCAAAGCTTTGCTAAATATGGATTGAATAGAGGCATCTGGGTGCAGTAACGTCTCAGAAAGGAAGCATTAATGTCTGTGAAAATTTTCTTGAGGTGTATTTCAATTTTCCCCTCCCACACAAGCATACACTATTAAAATCTTGGGCACTTTATAAATGAAACAAATGATTTCTGAGAGGCATGATATTGTTAAGGATAGCTGAAAACCCAATCATCATGCACAGCTTCCAAGCTAATGGTGTATCCTATTCCCTACCCCTGACTCCCAAATCTTAAGTAGTTAATTCACTTGTTTCAGAGGTTTGGTATTTCTGTAGAGCACTGAGCAAGTTTTATACACCAGCAATAAATAGTGAATTGCCATACTACTCTCTTATAGCAGAAAGAGAAAGCAATAAAGAAGAAAAGTGGGTTGTTTATAAGGGAGAAAATGGATCCACAAAAGGCAATCATTGAGAACTAAATTAAAAATACTGGCCAGTAATGGACACTAACACTATTGCATTTGAAAAGTTAGGATATAGGTAGATGGAAAGAAGACCTGGTAGGATTGAGGCTGATTCATATGAGTTCCTGGACACATCTGTACATATTTCCTGGTGAGTGATGGAGAGTCTCCATTTTTTGGATGTACTGTCATGGAAACTAATGCTATGTATAAAGATTTTTTATTTCGGGTCATCTTTGTTTGTGTGTGTTTGCATGATTTTGATTTAAACCAAATTTCAACAATATGATAGAAGTTAAATCCAGGGATTGAAAAGACCACCACAATGCCATTTAGTTTCTTGCCCCAACTGTAGCAGCTTGGGACAGCATGACTATTACACTGAAATTTCCTCCATTCCTCCTTCTCTCCCTCTCTTCTTTCTTCTTTCTTTCTTAAAAATCTACAGAAAAAAGCTCTCATTTTTGAGTGATGCATTCCAATGTCTAATGACTAAGCCAGTGAAAGAAGAAAAGAGATGCTCATTCTGCCCCAACATTAGCTTTACGAAAAGAATGCCAGAGGTGTTTGTACGAACAGCAAAGTAAACTAACCCTGAGTTATCTTTTGTGACCTTTCATTAGGCTCAGCCAAGCGCATCTCATAGTAAAGTACAATGGAATTTAATAAAAATTAAGCTTCACAAATATTCTTGAAACGAAACAACAAAATAAACAAACCTGCAGAGCATTACTTGATATAAACGGTGAATTCAAAGAAAATAAATGTGCTGCAAACAAAGTGAAATTAGCATTTTAATTTTATCAAATTTTGTAGAAACACTCAATACTGAAAATTATAGAATTTCAATTTTTTTCTGTCAGAATATAATGGATATCAACTTACCTTTACATAAATGTATTTTTCCACCTACCATCCCATTTTGTGTATTGTATGCCCTTCACAATTGTGCCCTTGTTACGTGCCCTATCAAATTTTAGACATGTATAATAATATCACCATCATATGCCTAAAATTAGAAAACTAACTTAGGCCCCAACCCAAACCTCATCCAATAATATCTTATTATAGAGAAGTTTCAATGCTTAATTGAATATTTGAAAATATCAGACTTGATGGAACAAAATTGATTTGATTCTATTTCAAGTATCAAGTCAACACTCAGTGAGAAGTAATAATTAAATATCAAACAAATATAACTAGTCGCTAGCAACCTCTTCATATTTCTTGCTTCCTTTTGCTAGTTTGATAGTTTTGACATCTCACACCACCAGTATCCTGAATAAGTTTGACTAAGCTTCATTAATTAATATAACAAATTTATTTAGTTCCAACTATATACTTGGCACTATTATATGCTCATCATTGTTCAAAGATGAACAAACATTCTTTTTCTCTTCAGGGAGCATACACTGATGCAGGAGTGACAGAGCAAGTAGCCAAATGAGGACTGTATGTATAAAAATACTAGCTCCCAGTTAGTAAACTCTTCCTATTTTTTAGGCACTATGCTGTGTGGTCCAGGGTGAGCAGGTATATGCAAACCTACCCTCAAAGGCTGAAGGAGCTGACGGACCAAAGAAAGAAGATTAAAAATCCAGTTTCTCAGAAAAAAATATTTAATAGAGACAAGCAGAAGCAATGTCCCCAGCGGCAGCAAGATGGTAGATCCTGTAGCTGCCCTCCGAATAGCAGGCTTTTAGGTAAAACATGTGCACCTAGTCAAGTTTCAGACTTACGTAACCACTGTGGCGGTTAGGTAACTATCTTTATGAAGGGTTATTTATAGCACAGGCATTGTCTTAAGACCTTGCTGCAGAACACCTTGGTATGCAGGAGTCAAACATCGGTCATCATGGTGGCTTTGTTTCAAAATGGCGTCACTCTTGCCATGAAACAAGCTTTTTTCCTACACTGTGTTTCATGTGTTTCAAATCATTTAGCATCATAAGAAGTTTATATGGTAGAAATTATTACTATATGATATTTTTCAGATGAGGAACCTGAGACTTAAGAAGATAAATAACTTGTCCTCAGTTATAAAACTAGAAGAACAAAAATTCTATCCCATGATGTCTGACTTCTGTGTTCCTTACCTGACTCTTTAAACATAAACTTTCTAACCATCAACCTTTTGTTTTGTAAAGGTATAACCCAGTAATGCTTAATGAAACATCACAAAGTGAATGTAGCTATGTCTGATAGGACATCAGCCATTGCGTAGTAATTTAAAAGTTGTCACTATTAAACTCCTTGAATTTATGGATTTTTGTAATTCTTTCTTTGTAAAACTCTACTGATGACAGCCTAATCCTTGAAAGAAGTTAGTAATTTCTTTCTACTAACCACTTCAGCTACAGTTTTGAGTAGAATGTTTATTACCATTCCCTATTTTAATTTCACCTTTAACCAAGGAATTATATAAGAGTGTGTCTTGGGTTTTCAAATATAGTCTTTTAATTGTTGATTTTCATCTGAATTATATTGTCAAGTATAATCTTTATTATATAGAATATTTGACATTTTAGAGATTTGCTTTGTGGCCTATTATGTGATCAATTTTTTATAAGATTTCCTCATGAGCTGGAAAAAATTATTGTGTTTTGGGGGTACAATGTTCTAAAGATAGATATGTGTATGTTTTGTTAATGTTTTACTTAAATCTTCTGTGGTACAAGACTTTTTTTTTTTTGGTCTGATAGAGTACTGTTAAAATATCCCATTCTGATGTTATAAATTTGTTAATTCTTCCTTATTATTCTGTCTGTTTTTACTCTATATTGAGATGCTATCATTTGTAGAAAATAAGTTCATACTTGTTAGAATTCCTTGGTGGCATGGTGGATTCTTTTATCACTGTAAAGTGTTCCTCTTTATCTCTACCAGTAATTTTGCCTTAAATTCTACTTTGTCTCTCATTATCTGTCACAGTAGCTATTTGTCCAATAGAACTTTCCTCAGCATTTCTGAAATATAAGGAGAATTTAGCTGCATTGTAATCTGCCTATATCTCTTGGGGGGATTTTATTTGTATATTTCATTGGGAGCAGAAGGTCTGCATGAGAGGGCTAACTTTCTGCTCTGTCTTGGCTGAAAGTCCACTGCTGGGCTTTTGATGGGAGGTGCAAGTAAAGTATTCCCTGTTACTGACCCCAAGTGCTGGTGTTCCATGTTACTGATCCCCACGAACACTGGCAACTGTATGGTCTCATACAGTTGAACACAGGTTACCCCACCTCTTCGTGGCATTGGGTTAGCAAAGGGATCTGTAGGTAGAACCAGGACTTTCACGAAGGTTCAGGGGCCTTAACATGTAAAGTGTGGCTGACAGATTGTAGCTAGTAATTTTTTGTCTCTAATAAAAAGCCCAGCAGCCTAGAATGAGGGTAAAACCCTAACCGTACATGTAGCAAAAAGTAATTTTTCCACAAATCAAGAATAATATTAATACAAACTGGAAACAAACACAGAATTAGCTTATTTAAAGTAAGCTAATGCATCAATAGAAAAAAAACGAATGGATTATAACCTGGAATAATTTAGCTTAGAAGACAATTTAAGATCACTTTAGGGACCTTTAGGCCTCTTGTGTTTTTCTTGGGAAGGACTGAGAGTAAATATTAGTGGTCTCCATAAAAGTTCGGCTTAATGTTTTGGTATCTTGGGAATTTACTCCGATGCCTGCCTGATAGCTGTCCAACCCTGGTAATCCTCCTCAACCTGGTTTGCAATGATTATACTTTTAATACTTAAGAGCATCTTCCCTCTAATTATACCCTCCTGGCTTGATTGATGCAGAAGCATAAAAGTAAATCAAGTCAGCATGATAACTCAATCCCAGTACAAGCTTAACAGAAACTATCTTGCAAAGGACTCAATGTTCTCTTCTGTCTAATGTGTAATAGTGTATGTGAAATGGGATAACCATTAATGAGCTGAAAAGCTTATTTATTAAATATCAGTCCTGTTTTAAATAGATGGATCCTGGAGTTTTAGGTTTCCAATAATAATATCCGTGCACATACTTGTATGAGCGTGTTTCTGGGTCAAATTAGTACATGCAGCGTAAGATAGATGCCAGGTTTGTGATGTTTTAAAGACCAGTGTAAATGTCAGTAAACAAAACAGCAGACAAGACAAGGCACAGCTCTGTAATGATTCTAAATTGTCTGGACTGGCTGATGTTTGCTTCTCATTCAAATATCTTTTTCATCAAAATCTCTAGGGCAGTGTAATGGCCTTTCCACATCAATGGCTTCCTAGCTATGTGCTCTTTTTCTATATCTGAGAGGGAAATCTCATTTCAGTTTAAACCCCTGAGTTTCAATGTGTCTTAAATTTACTTACATAACAAATTCAATAAAATTAGAAAAATGTAATTTTTTTAATAATTCAAAACTATTTCCTTGTTTACATATTCAGATTATATCCTTTTTACTTTTGGGGATTAAAATCATTTTGAAAAATAGTATGATGAGGATAGTAGTTGAAAAAATTTTAACGTGCTTACTTTGTATAAAAAAATCAGCACTTTATGTAGCTCCTTGGATAATTTTTTTCTAATTTTATAGGATTGTGAAATTTAAAACTCTGGGAATCATTGACTCAAGTCATTCTTTTGGGATAAAACTAGTTCTTTCAGAGAGTAAGCAGATTAAGTGATATTTTTAAGGCTAGCAAAAAATATTTCTAACATACGGAATGGATAGAGGTATTTGAGTAGCGTATACTTGATTCGAACACACTGAAATTGTTTTTAGGTCTTCCCTGATCTGCCCACTAACTGTGCTTAAACCAAGAAGGAGTAGATAAATGAGCCTAAAAGGAATTTAGGCCAAAGCAAGGCACTTAAGTTTCAGAAAAAACTTAGTGCTGTGCCATTTTGAAGGTAGTAAAAATGGAAAACCTTGAAATGGCTGTGCCCGTGAGCATTTCTTGAGCTTGCTTATACCATGGGTAGTCTCTCCGAGGTGATTCAGCATGCCTTATGAGAAAAATACATATGAAAAATTTGAAACACTTGTCCAAGTCGACAAATTCACTCTCTTTAGAGAAATCAAGAAGTCATTGGATCTATAAAAGCTCTTTAGCCACCATGAGGAGACACACACACACACACACACACACACACACACACATACACGCACATCCAGTTTGCTTTTTTTTTTTTCTTTTTTAAAAATGCAAATTACTATCAATGAATGGGCATATGCATAGGCACATTACACACATTGATTCTTTTTTAACCTGGGTTTCTTCCCATGGAATGACAAAATTATCAACATTCACTGGTGTTGAGAAGCAACATCTTAGTCTTGGTGTTGGTTCTGGTTTGGGCCATCATCTGCATCCCACTGGACCTCACCAGCCTGGTTTTCTTGGAAGAGTTATGTCTGTTCTATGAAGCTGCTGATAGCTAGAGCTTTTCCTTGAGCTTTTCAAGTCAATGTTTTCAGCCTTAGCTACCATGGCTGCTCTACTTGTGGCTACTTTTCATAGCATTCATCTTCCTTTGTGCATCTCATATGTTTATATAGTATATTATATATATAATATATGACATTTTGGATAGTTTAAAAAAGGACACAATCATTTCTTTGACAGGTAGCTTTTACCCATGGTGATCACTGCTGGGCTTACCTTCCAAGCTTTGCTAACCAGTCCCCTCTCCCCCAGCTCTGTTAGGAATCTGTTTCCCCAGACTAAGCTTCTTCTCAGGATTCTTGGTCAAAAAGGTCTTAGGTCTCCTGGTCCTTTAAGCTGTGGTGCCCTCATTGACTTCATTTCCTTTTAACGGACCTTCTTAACTTACTCATGAGTCCTCTGTTCACACCAGCCACATTTATTGGTAGGTGCACATATCGAATGTTACCTCATGGATTGTTTTCTAGACTCTTAGGTCTTTATGATCCTTCTGGAAACAGATATTTGCCATTGTGATCTGAGAAAGAAAGAACTGGTAAAAGGCTTCTAAAAAGACTTTTTTAGGAAACAACAGGTCTCTCTAGCATTGCGTTTGGGCTATTTACTCTTTAACTGTATCATTCTTTCATCCTACAGAGCTGCAAGTCATATTTTAATTCTGCTATCCTAGGAAAAAAGCCCTTTTCTGTACTTTTTAGCTTTTTACTATTGTGCTAAGAATGACAAGATTTGCAGAAGAGATTTTTTTTTTGAAGAGGTCCTAAGACCCTATGTTTCTCTACAGCTGATAACAAAAATATTGGTTAAATGATTATCAGCTGAAAGAATTTTAGGGACTCAGATACATAACTTTAAAGAACAGGAGCATTAGGATGACCTGAAAACATGTTTACACATGAAACTAGCTGAGCCTATAATAACTTAATGTTTTTAGTATTTGTAGAGTACCTTTGTTAGGGACTGTGCTAACTTCTAGGGACATAACGTGAATTAGAAATGGCCTTTGCCCCAAAGGAGCCTCAAAGATCTGCAGAAGCTCCAAACCTTTGGGAAATAGCCACTGTTTAAACACAGGACCTAGATATATCTAAACAAAGGCAGTTAGTATCTTATGGATTAGAGACATAAAGAGATCATTCAATATGGTCTCATTTATTTCTGCCTACCCACATGATAGGTATTATTTTTGACAACTATAGCTATGCTACAGTTAGAAATTATGAAGCCCATAAAAATATCTTAATGGCTATTTCCTGTATTTCATCTCAAAGCTTCTTAAACTTGAACTCTTCAAGTGAGATTTCTTGTGGAGATAGCCTGAGATGAACCTGTGCACTGTGAACTTCCTCTGGCTCATGTCCATTGCCTGGCTGGTACTCCACACTGAGCTAGAAGGTGCCAGCTAAGGAGACTCAGCATCTCAGGCATCCTACTGTTAAATCACCCAGCACAGGGAGTCAGCCCAGGGGAACAAAAGGAGGCCGCATTAGCCATAGCGGGCTTCTGGCTGCCTGTGGACCAGCCATGAAAATTTTTACCCAGTGAATTTTTTAATCTTACATTTTTGTCACCCAGATAGCTGTTCCAAATCCATATCTTCTTTGTTTAGTACAAGAACTAGGTAATGAGAAAGAATCCAGTTCAGATAAATGATCCCTAGGGCTACAGTCCTTTCCATCTGGACAAATAGATGACAAAGCCTGCAGAACATCCCACTAATGCTCAAGACCAGCTTCCTCAGTTGGAAGTGCACTTAAAATGAGGAATGTAATAGCAATTGGCAGGGGATTTTAAAAAGCCCTGTTTTTGTGAAAAAGCAAGAGGGGTGGCAGCAGCTCATTGACGAATGCAGATGATGGCTTGCTTTCGTTTCACAAAATATTGAGAGGTGGTGGTAGGTATTATTATCAAATATCTATTTACACACACACACACACGTCCACTCCATATATCTGTGAACAAGTCAGAGACATACATTTTATATAGTAGGATATTCACTGCTTTCAAGTTTCTAGAGACTGATGAAAAATAAAAGTTATCTCTAAATGAAGGAGTTTTCATAATTGATGATTTTGGACTTCACAGACAAGAATTGACCTTCTGATCTTTTGGATGGTCAGAGTGGACAAGGAAATAAGGCTCTGCTTTTATCTGTCATCTGATACTTCCTTTATTTATGGCCTATCCCAGAAAGCTGGAGACCTCATGCCTTCCCGCATGTGCAAAGTATGTACTCCTTGCAGGTTAAAATCAAGACCTTGGCTTCATTTTGAAAACAGCATGCACTAGCCAACTTGTTTTAATGTTTCAGATTTTCCATTTGCAGTGATTATAACCTGTTTGGAGCTTTGTTTTTAGACCAAGACAATTTTTAATACATGCTGTGAAAGCTTCAAGTCTGATGATTTAATTATCAGAACCCATGTTCCTATTAGAAAACTCAACAAAACATTTTGCTTATGGGGATAGCTTGACAAACAATCAGGCAAGATGGTTCAACAGAAATGGCATAGTTAGGGCTCTTTTACAAGTCGACTGGGCTCAATAGAAGGCAACAGTCCTCAATCAACAGAAACTTGGGCACAGACTATTTCTTCCCATAGCTTTCTCGCTTACTGCACTAAAGGGAGTATAAAATCCTGAGCAAGCAAATTAATTTGACAAAGCACTTAGAAGCTGAATTTAAAGTGCCAATGGAGACCGTTGGAAAAGTATGTCGAGTGCCTTTAGTGAAAATTCGACTTACTGCCCACTTGTAGCCAACAGATGAGTTGTTATAACTGTCAAGGAGTCAGATTGTTAAGAACAGAACAGTTATGAGAGTGTAACATGATGAAGACAGGGTGAACACGATTCCAACGTCTTGATTCTAGGTTGAAACTATCCATTGGGATGTAAAAGACATTATCCACATCCATTGTCTTAGAAATTATTCCAAAGATTTGTCCAGAGATAGCAGAAAACATCCCACAAACCCACAAGTTATTTTTTGAACACTTATGAGTATAATGATCACATAAACTATCATTCAAAATTTTGTCCGGGAAGAATGTGAGGTTGATGGAATGCTGGGACTGCCTTGGGCACCATGAGAAATATGGCCACTGCGTGTTTGGAGAACGTGCACAGTAGACTAGGTGTCTGGTGATAGAGGAGTGATTGATGGCTCCTACGCCACCTCTCTGTGTGAACAAAGTTGTTTATTATAATGTCTCCACACCCCATTCCTTTTCCACATGCTCCTGTCTAGCCAGCAGCAAGCTACCATAGTGAACTTTCTTGAAAGAAAGAAATAACTAAACTCAGGTTTTTGCATTCATTTGTTAATTTTGGAGTCATTTGTTAAACTGTTTTTGAAGCAACTTTTATCTCTAGGAGTGTGTAGGGCAGTGACTTTCAATGTACACACCCTGGAATGTAATCAATTGTGAGATGTGTCGCAAATAATATGCAAGGTACCAAAATGTGTAATATATTATATTTGTATAAATGCACGTGAATTTGGGGTTATCACTATAATAATATAAGTCTTGCTTACTTGTATTGCAAAATGCTCCTTGCAATAACAGAATGAGTTAGAGCTTAGAATCAGCCCATCTTATTTTAAAAATCTGGGTGAGTCAAATGGAGTGTCTCCTGTGCCATTATGTCTCTTACCTGTGTTCGGCCAGGGAAAAAAGTTGAGAATCTGTGTTTCACTTATCTATTGCTGCATAACAAACCACTCCAAAACTTGATGGCTTAAAAAAAATAATAATATTTATTTTGCTCGTGAATCTGCAACTTGAGCAGCGTTCAACTAGGATAGCTTTCTTATACTCCACTTGGAATCAGCTGGGACAGCTCTAAGGCTCAGGGATGGTATCATCTGAACGCTTGCTCACTCTTATGTCTATTGAAGGAATGTGAGTTGTTGTGGCTGAGGGAAACACTATGGCACATCCTATTTTCCAAAAGTGCCATAGCTAAATTTCTGTTCCCACATGCTCTTCCAGAACCTTGGCACTCACCCATCAAAAAGTGGGGTGAATATTCCTTCCCCTTGATCCTGGGAAGGATAGGGAATGCTCTGACCAATAACATATGGCAGAAATATTGCCAGCCTTGACTTCCTCAATCAACAGAAACTTGGGCACAGACTATTTCTTCCCATAGCTTTCTCGCTTACTGCACTAAAGGGAGTATAAAATCCTGAGCAAGCAAATTAATTTGACAAAGCACTTAGAAGCTGAATTTAAAGTGCCAATGGAGACCGTTGGAAAAGTATGTCGAGTGCCTTTAGTGAAAATTCGACTTACTGCCCACTTGTAGCCAACAGATGAGTTGTTATAACTGTCAAGGAGTCAGATTGTTAAGAAGAGAACAAAAGGTAGCATGGCTTCCACTTGGAATCTCTCTCAGGATGCTCACCCACCCTTGGAAGCCCAGGCTACATGAAGAGGGGATGGGTAAGTGTTTGGCCAACAATCCCAGCTAAATTCTAGACTAACAGCGAGGATCCACCATCACACACGTGAGTAAATGAGTCTTCACTCACTCCAGCCCGCAGGTCTGAGCCTTCCTGGCTGATGCCATGTGGAGCTGAGATGAACTATCCACAGAGTCTCATTCAAACTGCAGACACGTGAGTGAAATAAATAGACAACTGAAATAGATACCTGGAACACTCTGCTTTACAGATTAAAGAGAGGGTGCATTCAAAATTTTCTGAAGATACAAGAGGTTACTTTGAAACAAAAATGGTTTTATTTATCATCTCTGCTGATGTATTTTTCTTCTATAGTTAAAAATAGGCACGGGTCTCTTGTCAAATTTCACTCCTTTCCACCAGAGTGTATATGCTGATTCTCTTTTCCAGAAAGCATCCTTGCTGTAGAATGTGGGGGTGACACAGCTAAACTGACAATCTGCCAATTTCTGTTATCTTTGTCAATGTGCGCCCCCAAATTCTTTACCTCTATTCTCTTATTTCTGAGTTATTAGATAAGATAATCTTAAACTATGAATTTTTAACTGAATGGTAATAACAGAACATTCTTATTAAATTAATGTTGGTGAATTCTAGGATTTCAGGGCTCTGGCATTTGCATGAGTCCAACTTCGTGACCATACACTATAGGGCATATAAGGGTATTATGTGACAATATGTAATGGAAGATAAACAAGGTCAAGATTCTTTTGAAAGAATTTTGCTACCTTCACCAAGTTCTTTGTTAAACAGGAACATATTGGCATATAATTTTTGCTTCTGAAATGTCACTGTGTTATTTATCCATTAAAAGAATTCTGATAAATGTCAGAATTCTTCCCTCTCAGAGCTAGTAAATGATAAACACTGCTGCAAAATCCCAAAAATTTATCATGGAAGAAAATTTTTCTTGTAGATGTTGTCCATCATGTCATTCTGTGTTCTGAGTAGATCTTTAAGGGTATGCATCAAACACCATCCAAAGCAGTCATTTTTAAACTTCAGCATTCACTGGAATCATCTAGAAGGTTTAAGTCACTGATTGCTGTGTCCCAGCCCCAGAGCTACTGATTGAGTGGTAGAGTGAAGCCCAAGAATGCATTTCTAACACTGCTGCTGGTCCAGAGATTACACTTTCAGAACCACTGATCTAGAGGAACAAGATAAAGGCCGATTGTTTGTGTAGAGATTTTTCTAACTACTACTCTCTGAAACATACTCTAAATTTAAAACAGCTTTCAAGTCATCACATGACAAAATAGTTTTCATTCATCCAGGGGTTAGATAAGCCATTTCTCCTAACCACATTTTAATCATGTATTGGGGCAAATTACAAGAAGAAAGAAATTAGTTCTTTCAGTCTGAATGTCATCGAGTGCTAAATGGGATCTAAAATGGAGAATGTGTCATGGGAGAGTTATTGCAAGCATTTCTCATCAATGCACGACCAGAGAACTGGTTAGTTTTGCCAGTTTGGTTAGCAAATAGCCAGAATTCTGTCCCAAATATTTCAGTAATAAATACACAATGGGCAAAACTAGATTATGCCTGGAAGTTCAAAGACCAAATTCGCTCTGTTCTAGATGTTTTGGACATCTGAGTCTCAAAAAAGCTGCTAAAAATAAACACATAGACCAATGGAACAGAATAGAGAACCCAGGATTAAATCCATGCATTTACAGCCAACTGATCTTCAACAAAGGCACCAAGACTACACATTGGGGAAAAAACAGTTTGCAATAGATGGTGCTGGAAAATCTAGATCTCTATATGTAGACGAATGAAACTATACCTCTCTCTCTCAACACTTACAAAAATCAACTAAAAATAGATCAAAAACTTAAATGTAAGACCCAAAACTATGAAACTACTAGAGGAAACATATGGAAAATGCTTCATGACATTGGTTTGGGCAAGGATTTTTTGGATAAGACCTCAGAAGCACAGGAAACAAAAGCAAAAATAGACAAGTGGGATTACATCAAACTAAAAAGCTTATTTACAACAAAGGAAACAATCAGCGGAGTGAAGAGACAACCTGCAGAATGGGAGGAAATATTTGCAAACTCTGCATCTGATAAAAGATTAATATCCAGAATACATAAGAAACTCATGTAACTCAACAGCAAAAAACCAAATAATCCAGTTAAAAATGGGCAAAATGGTCTGAACAGACATTTCTTAAATGAAGACATATAAATTGCCAACATGTATATGAAAAAATGCTCAACATCATTAATCATTAGGGAAATGTAAAGGTAAATCAAAACCACAATGAGATATCATCTCACCACAGTTAGAATGGCTATTACCAAAAAGACAAAAAATGATCAATACTGGCCAGGTTGTGGAGAAAGGGGAGCTCTTATACACTGTTGGTGGGAATGTAAATTCGTACAGCCACTGTGGAAAACAGTGTGGAGGTTCCTCAAAAAATAAAAAATGTATCTACCATATGATCCAGCAATCTCACTACTGAGTATATATCCAAAGGAAATGAAATCAGTATGTCAAAGAGATATGTGCACACCCATGTTTATTGTAGCATTATTCACAATAGCCAAGATATGAAGTCAACATAAGTGTCCATCAACAGATGAATGTATGAAGAAAATGTGGGATATTAATACAATAAAATATTATTCAGTCATAAAAAAGAAAGAAATCCTGTCATTTGCAGCAACATATATAAGCCTGGAGGATACTATGTTAAGTGAAATAAGCCAGGCACAGAAAGACAAATACTACATGATCTTGCTCAAAAGTGGAATCTAAAAAAGCTGATCTCGTAGGAGTATAGAGTAGAATAATGGGTACCAAAGGCTGGAAAGGGTAATGAGTATGGGTGATGGAGAGAGGTTAATGGGCACAATGTTACAGTTAGGTAGGATGAATAACTTCTAGTGTACTATTGCACAGTAGGGTGACTATAGTTAACAATAATATTTCAAAATAGTTAGAATAGAGAATTTTGAATGTTCTTACTGCAAAGAAATGATAAATATCTGAGGTGATGGATATGCCAGCTACCCTAATTTGATCATTACCCATTGTATACATGTATCAAAATATCACACTGTACCCCATAAATATGTACAATCATTATGTGTCAATGAAACACTTTTGAAAAATCAAAAACTTTTTAAAATTAAGGGTCATAGCATAAAATTTTTAAAAAATTGAATGTTTTTTTAAAAAATAAAACAAGTAAATTTAAAAAAATGAACAAAATTATAACTTACCCATAATTCCATTCCCACCCCAGATATTATCTTTATTTACATTTTAATGTGATCTCTTCAGATATTTTATGTGCATATACATGCATTTTCTTAAAAATAGAATTTTCTGTACATATTGCTGTATCTTTTTTGCTCAATAAGGTCACTATAGCAAATATTTGTGTATATTTATTTTCTTGGATAAATTATTTCTTTTACTTTATTTGTAGGAAAATCATTATATGTTAAGGATATGTTGCAGTTTTTAAAACCAAATACACAAAAGCTGACAGATTGCAAGGATAAACAAATCCATGATTAGAGTTAGGTATTTCAATACCCCTCTGTCAGTAAGTTATAGAATGTATAGTCAGAAAATAAGTAAGGATGCAGAGTACTTAAACAACACCATCAACCCAATAAATATTTATAGAACACTCTACTCAACATCAGCAACATACGCAGTCTTTTCAATTGTGCACAACATATTTAAAAGCATACATCACATCTGGTGCCATAAAACAAGTTTCAGTGAATTTAAAGGAATTCAGGTATACATAATATGTTCTTTGATCATAAAGGTATTAAATTAGAAATCAATTATAGAAGGATATCTGAGATACTCAAATATTTTTCCACTAAATAACCCATTTCTAAATAACCCATGGGTTAAGTAAGAAATCAAAAGGGAAACTAGAAAGAATTTTGAACTGAAGAAAAGGGAGTATGTTAAACATAAAGTAAGCAGAGGAAAGAAAAAGCAGAAATTGATGAAATAGAAGAGAAAAAAGAAAATGTCAGCTAATGTAAAAGCTGATTCTTTAAGAAAATCAATAACATTGATAAACTTCTAGCCAACTGATCAAGAAAAAAATTAAGAGAAAAGACACAGTCTGTCAATATCAGGCATAAGAGAGGTGACATCACTAGAGATTCTACAGATATTAAAAGAAAAATAAAAGACTATTATGAAAAACTTTATGCCAATAAATTTGAGAACTAGATGAAATGATCAAACTTCCTGAAATACATGAAATACCAGGCACATTCAAAAAGAAATAGAAAATATCAAAATTGAATTTTTAGTTAAAAACAGTCCCTCAAAGACAATTCCAGGCCCAACTAGCTTCATTGGTGAATTCTACCAAACTCTTAAGAAATAAATAACATTATTTCTTCCTAAAGTCTTCCAGAAAATTGAAGAGAGAGGAATAATCCCCCACTCATTTTATGAAGCCAAAATTACCCTAATGTCAAAAGAAGATGGATATTACAAGAAGACTATAGGCCAATATCCCTAATGAACATAGCTGCAAAAGTTCTTAACAAGATATTTAGCTAATTGAATCCAGCCATATATAAAAAGGATAACATATAATGACTAAGCAAGGTTGATTTCAGAAATGCAAGGTTAGTTAACCTAAAGATCAATTAGTGTGATTCACTATATTAACAAACTGAAAAATATATATGCTCATCTTAAGAAAAGTATTTGGCAGAATTCAACATGTATCCACATGTTCCAATGTTGCCACATTCTCAGCAAAAGTTCCGTGAAGGAGAATTGATGTGAGAGTAGAACGACATTTGGGGATCCAACAGATTTCAAGCCCTCATGGAAGCCCATGTGGTCATTAGAAACTCCCCTCACTGTTCTCTACTTCAGTAGAGTCCCTCGGCTTATACAAAGTGTGACCTTTTCCATGACCATTCTCAGAGATGGAAGAAGCCACTTGCCTTTGCTTGCCTAGGAATGGCTTATTCCTCTCCGAAACTTAGTCTCTTTAGACTGCTTTGTGTCCATGCTTTTCTAGTGTCTCTCTCTCTCTCTCTCTCTCTCTCTCTCTCTCTCTCTCTCTCTCACACACACATTTTCATGCATTCTTCTTTCTTTTTCTTCTTTCTTTCTATTGTTTTAGCTGGAAAAATAACATATCACTAACTTCTACACTCTAACACTGAGATGAACTCTGTTGTAAAGAAATTAAAAATAACAGAAAAAGCACAAAGGAACTTATTAAGGAATATATAATGTAAAGAATGCTCAGAAACCAGCACAAGAAAACAAACACTCCATTTTTAAAATAGGCAGGAAGTCAAGAGCAGTGGCACAAAGCTGCAGTCCCAGCTAGTCAGAACACTGAGGCAGGAGGACCACTTAATGCCAGGATTTGAGGCCAGCCTGGGCAACACAGTAAGATCCTCATCTTTAAATCACACACACACACACACACACACACACACACACACACACACACACGCACACAGACACACACACATACAAATAAGCAAAAGATTTTTAACAGAACATTTACCAAAAAGATACAGAGATGGCTAAAAAACACATGAAAAGATGTTCTGTATCATTAGTCATTAGGGAAATACAAGTTAAAACCACAATGAGACACTTTTACATGCTTACTGGAATGGCTAGAATTAAAAAGACTGATTATACCAAATGTTGATAAGAATGAGGAGGAACTAGAATCCTCATATACGCCTGGTGGGAATGTAGAATGGTACAACTAACTTGGATAACAGTTTGGTAGATTCCTTAAAAGTTAAACACACACACACACCTTATGGTGTATATGATCTATCACAACTAGATATTTACACAAGAAAAAAGAACACATATGTTCATGCAAAGACTTGAACACAAATGTTCATGATAGTTTTACTTGTAATAGTTGAAAGTGGGAACAACCATCAAAGTGGGAACTGTTCATCAACAGTGGATGAATAAACAAATATGGTATATCTGCATACTGGAAAATGACTCAGCAATAAAATGGAAGGAACTGTTGATACACACAACAACATGGATAAATCTCAATAATGCTGAGTTAACAAAGCCAGACAAAAGAGATTATATGCTGTGTATTTCCATTTGCATAAAGTTTTAAAAATAAACTAATCTTTAGTGATCGAAAATAGATCAGCTGTTTCCTAGGAAATCTGGGAGCAGGGAAGGGTGGGAGGGGTGGATTACAAACGAGTGCAAGAATGGTGAGATGTATGTGTTCATATCTTCACGGATATATATTATGGCATGTGGCAATGTCAAAACTTATCAAGCTGTACACTTCAAATATCTGCAATATACTGTATGTCAATCATGCCTAAATAAAGCTGCTAGTTTTTTTAAAAGAAAAATTGGGCGTATTTTTGGCCACAATTCTGGAATGTGGGTCCACACTATATACCTGACTCTGCAAGGGACTTGTTATTTGGAAGTATAATGATTGGGGAATGCCAGTTTAAGTACAGAAGGACGGAAAAAGAGGGGGCTTTTGGGGTATACCTCCGTATGTTGCATCAGCAAACATTTATTGGCTACCTATTGTGTGTGCTTGCAACCTTTATGTCCTTACAAAATATATATGGCAGAAACATATAAAAGATAGGTTTCTGCATCTCTAATTAGCTCAGAGATAAATGGATAAGTAGATACTCATATTTGAGAGCTCTTGGGGTATAATCCTGTTAGAAACAGAGGTGAAGAGAAGCATTGTTACCCAATAAACTGCACAAGATTAGCAAATTTGTGGGCAGATGTAAGTTTTACTTTAGGGTAAGAAATCTGTACTCTATTACTTATTCATTTCCATTTCTGATTGATTCTGTTTTCTATTAATTTTATGTATTAACTAATTTATAATTGATTCTGTTTTCCCCTAATTATCGTAAGAAATTTCCTTTGGTAATTACCAAACTTATTTCAATAGAAATAACAAAAGTGGGATTTTATTTTCAAATATAATAAAAATATCTCAGGAGATCATCAAAGCTCCACGTCTAGAGGGTATATGGCATGGTAACTGTTTATTCTTTCAGTCACTCAGTCAGAAAATATTTACTATGCTTTTATTAAGTAATGTTTGTTATATAACCAATCTTCTACTGATGGGCATATATTTCCAACTTTTTATAGTACTATTATAAACAAACCACAAAGAACATTTGTGTGTGTGTATGTGTGTGTGTGCAATCTTTGCTTGTCTTTAATTTTTTTCACATAAAACATACTCCTAAAAGTGGAATTGCTGGGTCAATGAATATAAATATTTTAAATTTGTATAGACATTGCCAAATTTCTTTTTTGCATTGAGTGGATTCAGCCGTGGATTTTTGTCTTTGACCTTGGCTAGTGCAGTTCCAGTGGAAACATAGTCTGAAGCCAGGTTACAGGAATTCAGGGAGGGGAAGAAGAGGAGGCAGCCAGTGGAAACAGCTCTTTCCAAAAGTTTGGTGATGATACTGGAGTATAAAGGCCGTTTCCCCTTGTCCCAATGGAGGACAACTTTGCTAGGAAATAGCTTCGGAGCTCCCCGTGGAATCAGCCGAGGCCTTTGTCGTGACATCAGGACTGCATTATAGCTCAACTCCTCCTGTTGTCCAATTCTTATTCCTTCATTTTCCCAAGGGTGTTCATCTGGGGAGATAAACTTCCTGCACCCTAATCTCCATCCCAGCATGCTTTTTCCAGAGAACCTGACTTGAAACGTCTGTCAATCTATATTGCATGCCAGATAAATATAGCTTTCAAAAATAAAATCCAAAGTCCCTTTCAGACACTCAAAAGTCAATAGAATTCACTGCCAATAGCCCTGTCCTGAAAGAATATTAAAAGAAGTTCTTCAAATGAAGGGAAATTATCCTATATCAAAGAACAGATCTTTGGGGAGAAAGGATGGATGAGCACCACAAAGGATATGTATGTGGGTGAACATAAAGGTCCATTTTTTTTTTTAAAAGGCAAACTACAAAATAACAACACATCGTGGAGTTTATAACATATGTGGAGGTAAAATACGTGAAGACAATAACAAGAGGCAGAGGGGGTGATAAAGACAATGTTTGTGATATGGTAAAATATTCAAGGTAAATTATAATAAGTCGTGGGTGCACATTTTAACATCCAGTGTAACCACTAAAACAATGCAAAAACATATAACTAAAAAAACCAATGGGAAGATACAATGAATAATAAAAATATTTGAATAATTCAAAAGAAGGAAGAATAAAAGACCAAAGAATAGAAATGGTAGAACTAATCCCAACTGTGTCAGTAATTACACTTGATGTAAATGGCTTAAACACTACAATTAAAAGAAATTGTTAGAATGGATTAAAACGTACATGCAGGTAAAAAGAACAAAATAAGAGATGAGGGAAAGAGCTAGAAAACACTAGGAAGAGAATAGAAGAGAAAGAAAAATGGAGAAGAGGAGGGAGAAAATGAGAGACTACTTGGAAAATCAGGAGAAGAATGGAGAAAGGAAGAGGGAAAAAGTAAGGAGGTAGAAAGGAGTGGTGAAGGACAAACAGGACAGGGAGTTACTTCTAGAAATTTCACAAGTAATTTTTCTTTGGGTATCAAGTTTCTTGCAGATTCACCTCCCAACTCCTGACAAGCCCTTCTAATGTGGGCCACTCCCTAATCTGTTCCTCTTCATTTCTCAATCTATTATGTTTTAAAATGTCCAGTCTTTTTTTTTTTTTTTTTTTAATGAGAAAAAGGACCGCTGCTGGGTCACAAAATATAGGAAAATGCTTTTAATGTGTAAGTGCCACTAATGACTTTGATGTCTGAACTTCCCAGAGCCACTCCTGGGGCATGCTACGAACTGCATTCCAGGACACACGGCCAGCACCGCTGCGGAGGGAGTGTCTTGATAAGTAATTCTCAACTACAGAGATTGGAAATAAACTTTATGGGAAAGTTTTATATTTGAAATGACTACGAATCTATGATTACTGACAGGACACAGCTACAGATATAAGTGACAGGATTAAAAGCAGCTGATCCCAAAACAATGCAGTCTCACCATAAGGCCTTAGTGAGATTTTTAAGAACATGACATTGCTACAGAAGGAGAGAAATTGTTTCAGATTGTTGTCCCGGATTGACCTCAAAATAGAGAAGCTCATTGTAGGGTCTTAAAACTATCCTTACGATGGAATTAGCTGCATAAATTTTGCCTATAGAATGTGGAGCATTAGTTAGCAGAGCCAAAAGGAGTCAGTGATTTCTTACGATGACTGAACCATGCTGCAGCTATTTTCTCCTCACAATTATGTAAATATTACCCAGAGGTGTTAGAACTAGAAATTGCAAACACACGGCGCACATCCCCATGTTTCCCTCCGTGCATAGCCAGCATTGTTAACTAAGCATGGCATGTTTTTCTCCAGTTCCTTTGAATCCTGCTTGATGTATCACCTGGGCTGTGCCACCAGTCACATGGTATGCAATTTCTTAGCTTTTTTTTTTGACACAGTCTCCTTCAGCAGTCTAGCAATGCCTATTGACTCATTCTCAGAATAATGCTATTAATTTATTTTATTTCTCAAAAAAATTTCAAATACATAATTCTGACATGTGGTTACCAAAATATTTTAAAAATCTGTACCATAGTAATAAATTTGCTTCTTTATAAATACTCTAAAATACCTACTAGTGGATTTTTATTAAAACTACTGAATTTCAACACCATAAGCATAAATAATTTATCTGTACATAAAGCTATGATGTGATATAGACATAGCTGTCTTTTATATTGATGATGATGTCACAGGTACCACTACAACTGCAGGTAGGGTCTTTCTTTCTTTCTTTCTTTCTTTCTTTTTCTTTCTTTCTTTCTTTCTTTCCTTTCTTTCTGTCTTCTTTTTGTCTCTGTCTCTCTCTGTCTGCTTTTATTCACAATTGAAGGGAATATTAAATTTTTATTAGAGGTTAATAAAAATAGAATATGATTTTTTTTTCCATCCAGTGGACCCCAGGTTAAGAACGCTGGGAGGGTAACATGACTGAGGGGGTCATGAAAATTTGGAACCTACTGATTTTCAGCAAAAGCAGTTAATAGACCGGATAGAAGCAAAGAGAGTTAAGCAATTGTTTTCTTTATGTATAAGAATTTCCCATAATAAGAAAAAGGTAACAAATTTGAAGCTCAATATTAAATATCTGCATTAAATATTAATAAGACCAGTATTAATAGATACAGTTTAGACCTCTCTTCCTTTTTATCATTCTCTACCTTGTTTTTTCTCCTACTTTTTGAAAGGAGGCAGGCCTTTTCCCAAGTTACGGTCGTCTTAATAGCAGTCAAAATCCCTATTGATATTTCCATATTTGGAATGCACTTTGGTATTTATAGGTATCCTGGATATGAAAATAAAAATGATATCTATCCCAGTAAATGTTGGCTATGCAGTCCTATATTTAAAAAAATACACATTAATTTCCTTCTCGGTCCTAGAAGATAGATTCCATATATGAATTTCTGTATAGACCAATAAGGAGCTGGATGTAGCAAGCCCCATATGATGAGGTCCTCTCTGTCTGATATGCAGAAACAATCAAGCCTCAGGAATCTGGATCTGCAGCCCTTGGGATTGTACGTGACCTGCCCCTTTTCAAGAAAATCAAGAGTGGAAGCCCGAGACCAAAATGCAAAGCCCAGGCCAGACCTGCTCTGACATGGTCTTCCCTTTCCTTCTCTGGTAAATTGGGATGATGCCTGCACCCCCTGACTGTGAAACTGGCCTTTACCATCCATCACGCAGATGTAACAATTAGTAAGCGGGATTGGAGGGGTGACGTGAAGAGCCTTGAGATCATCTAACTATTAAGAGGTTGTGCAAAGCAGTGATAATATCCCTTTAAGGGTGAAAAAAACCCTTTCAGAATGAAGAAATTCAGACGAGGTTATAATTCAGTAACCAAACAAGCCTTGTCAAGTTTAAAGAAGCACAATTTAGAAAATTAATGGTTGGAAATTCAGTGGGGCATGTTCATCAGCAAAATGCTGTAACATTTGAAACAGTATCCACTGCTGGAGCCAGGCGGGGACCTACCATTACTGGCTTAGAAGCTCACATTTTCTTAGCTATATTAATTCTCTTAAAACAAAAATAATTCACTTTTCACTTTTGCTTTTCTTTTACTATTGAAACAGAAAAGACATTAAATGGAAAAGGAGTAGATGAATTTTTTTATCTAGGGTAAAGTTATTAAATGTTATATGGTTATAGTCATAATAAATAGCATATGTGGTAATATGGGGAATTTTATGTGATTATTGGTATACCTCATGGCATTCTAAGAGAAGGGTGTCCCTTGAAATGCAAAATACGTACTGTTAATAAACCATTTGGGAAATGCTGCTGGAAGTATTTGTTGGATTGATTGGAGTGGCACTTATGTAGTTGATTCGTATACAGAGTAGCCTTGCCAAGTAAGCCACATTTTACCACACCACAGACGTTTTCATGAGCTTGTTCACTGTTTGCCAACCCAGTTAATCCCCAAAGAGGACCATTCATGGATGGCAGCGGGTCCCTAAGCTCACAGGTCCCAGGCTCACTATAGGCATGCAGCATTCTGGAGTCAGTGCAGCGAGATTCCTGCAGGCAGCAGCAGCCGGTGGCACTGTGCACGCTGACACGAACAGTCTTCTCTGCTCAGTTACTCCAGAAGCACAGGAGGAGGAAGTGCCATCACGAGGACACAGCTTCTCCACCACAGCAGGGCAGCGGGTCTCTCCACCTGAAGATGTCCAAACCAACTGCTCTTGGTTAAGCTAGTGCCTGGACAGTGCGCATTCCTGCACAATCCTCTAATCCTCAAGGGGATATTTACTTAACTGTCTCATTTTCCACAAAGAATCTTACATTTTTCCAATAGTAGAAAAGGGGAAACTGAGTTTTCATCAGTTCTGGTCCAACCTTTGCCTCTGGTGACGTCCACCACGTAGGGCTGACAGCCCCATCCCATCCAGCTCTTTCCAGCTGGCTTTGCTGGTCCCACCGTGAGAGGTGGCATGCTAGCTCAGAGTTTTTCACACCTGGGTCAGGTACCTTGGCCTTGATCCCGACTAGCTGACAAGGTAACCTAGGAGTGGAACTCAGTGTCATAATCTGCAGCTCCTGCGTGTGATTTGAGATGCCAGGCATATGTGTGCAATGTCTGGAATGAGTCATCCTTTTGTATTATGCCGGTTGGGCCTTGTCTTGCTAAACACCACTTAGAGCCTTTGTTGGTGGGGCCTGTTGCCTTCACTTGAACCACGTGATGTACTTAAGGATCACTAACCCAAGTGACATGGCCTCTGTTCACTGAGGCAACTGAACCCCTTGCATTTCAATAACTCTCCAACGTGAAAAGCAAGCCCTTCTGCAGGGCTAGTGTCTTTAGAGCTCAGGGCCAGGCTGCTCTGCAGACGACAGAGGCTTTGCCGAGTCCACGGAGGGGATGACCAGGAGCGGGCGGCATTGTTCCTGGCCTTGGCACACAGGCCCTTCCTGCAGTGTGATAATCCCAGCAGGCCAGCTCCGCGACGAGGCCGCCAGCATACTGTGCTCAAGTATCAACTTCTGACCTCCTGGCTTCTTCCCCCCTTCCCCAGAACTATTTTGTTTAAAATGCTAGCTGCCCTGTTATAAATTATTCTTTAGCGAAGGAGTTTGGCTCCTGCGTGAGTTACCGTGGTTTGAAAAGGAAAAGAAAAAAAAAAAAAAAAGAGAGAACATCTTAGTTTAGCCAAGACCCAAAGCCTAACCACGGAAAAGTGGAAACAGGCGGTGAAAAGGCAAAATAGCAGGCAGGGACAAGGGATTTTATTCACATGGCGTTTTCAACTATGCAGCTCATTACTTGTTGGTCAGATAATTTTTAGATGTGTCTTTTTCTGTACCTGAACTTCGCTGGCGAGTGGGCTAAGAAGACTACACATCAGCTGACAGTTGGCTTTGGATTTTCATACGGGTTAGAAGGATTCTTGTGAGCCCTGTAGCTGCTTCTCTGACATGCCCTGAGAGTCCAGAAACAGGCCAGAGTTTTCCAGGCAAAGGTTTTCCTGAGGTCCACAGGGATCACTGCCGTGAGCAGAACAGGAGGAAGTGGCATGGATCTGGCTGTGTGCCAGGAGAGCAGGGCTCTGGCACTGCCCCTGGCTTTTGCAGAGAAGACTTTTGTTTGTGATCGAGCTGGCATTTCCCTGTGCCATCACTGGTCATTTAGCAGGAAAACAAAAAGTAATCCAATGTCCGATCCAGTTTAATGTTTGCTCTTATCAAATCATTTAAACACTCCCTTCAGGTAGTATAAAGTCCCTCTTGAATAAAAATGACCAGTCTTTCCAAAGTCTCTTCCTGCCTGTTTCTCTCCTTTAAAATGGCCTTTGCTTATGTGGGGCGCTGGGGGAAATGGGCCCCTAGCATCTGCCCGGTAGTGGCTTGTCTCCTAACACTGAGCCTTGAGCCCTGGGTGGTGCTGACCACACTGGCGCCATATTCCACAGCAGGTAAGTGTGTGGCTTTTTCTTTTGGCTGAGAGTGTTCCCACAGAGCCTCGGCTTGCTGATTTGGCCTCCCTGTAGCGTTCACTGGCTGTGAAGCATCACCCTCTTGCTTCAACCTCTCCCACCTTTACAAGGTCCCCTCTCTCTGGTAAGGTCCTAGCAGGCCCATCCTCTCCCAAGTGAGCCTGAGATCATCTCAGGAGCACAGCTCAGAGCCTCTCTTCTGCCTGACCATGATGCCTTGTCTTGGTGGGGTCCAGCCTGGGGATGCCTGGCCGCCTGAGAGCAGAGCAGGCATCCAGGCAAGAGCCACTTCACTTCTGTGTTCCCTCTCATGCCTCCCATCCTTGGGAACACAGCCCAGAGACATAGCTCCGATTCCTGCTCCGTCCCCCCTGGGCTTCTTACTTTCTTCAGGAATGAGATTAAGGAGCGGGATGTCCCTTTACTTCCTTCTTCCTCTTTACTTAAGCCTTAAACAAGGGTACTTGGGGTATCATCTCTACTACAGAAGACGTCAGTTAACTGGGCCCCCTTGGACTGCTCTGTGTATGCTGAAGGAGTAGAACAAAGGAATTAAGTAAAGCTTCTCTTTCCACAAAGCCTGGTTTTTAAAGCCTAAAATCTGCCTAAGAAGTGAAATGCCATCCTTGGCCACGGGGTGATATTTCTAATAACTTGACCTTCAGGATGAGAAATCGCAATGAAATATCCATTAAAGGAGAAAGTCAAAACAATCAGTTTAATATATGCTGAAGTATTTTCAGTATTTAAACCTCATGAGGCCAGAACTGCCCTTCTGCACAACTCCAGGAGATGGGATTGGTGCCTCCTGGAATCGTGCTGTGTGTCACTAGTATCTGTTTTTGCTTTTATATGCATGTATCCATCTGGGGTGGAGAGGATACAGGAAGGCAGAAAATCCTTTTAGAATGAGGCATTGATCAAATTCTTAGCCATGATCTTTTCTTCTTAATATTGCATGCTCCTGTGATGAGGGAATAATCAGGAAAAAGAAGAGTTTCATTGAAGTTAAGTAGCAAAAAGCTCCAGGTGAAATACCTCTTGACTATCCTGTTCTTGGCCTTTTGCTTTGAGGGCTTCTCCATGACACCAGCAGCCACAGATGTCTGATTTTTCATCTTTCAGCTGTGCCTATACTCGTAGGATGCCATCCTGACGCCTCTGTGTTTCTATCCTCTGCTTGGATAGACGGTCTTTCTGTGCCTTAGGTTTCCTTTCGTAGTTTTCCATGAAAGTTTAAAAATGAATACTAAAATAAATGACATGCAGAATAGTACATCTTGAAAGCATGAATTATGTCAATAACACTGTTATTTTTAAATAGAGAAAAAGACATGCAATCATCTACCCACAGTATTATCTTTTTTCTTATTCAAAAGAAAGGGTCATATCGCATGAGCTTCTTTGAATCTTGATTTCTTTACTGAACCATAAACTGGAGCAATCCCTCTAAATTAATGCACATAATCCAGCACATTCTTTTTAATGTTACCAAATACATTTTAGGGATGTAGTGATACATATATTCAAAACTTCCTCTTTTGATAAGCACTTTATTTCTATTTTTTTCACCAAAGTAATTCTTTATTTAAATACTTCGTAAATATATTCTTTTACATATTAGTGCCATTATTTCTATGGAATAATTCATAGGAGTGTAATTGTATGGTTTTCCAATTTGATGGATATTGACAGATTGCTTTTCAAAAAAGACTAACAATTCACACTTCTACAAGCAATGTAGTAGAATTTTTCCTGTATCCCTGCTAAAAATAGGTATTACAACTCTTTATTTTTGACATTCTAATGGATATAAATTATCTCATCATTGCTTCACCAGGAATGAATGCTTTTTGATATTCTGCTTTCAATTGACTATTTATATTTATTACCCCAACATCCATTGGATTGTTTTCCTTTTCATTGTTAATTTATAAGAGCTTTTCATATAATAGAGATAGTAACCATTTTTCTGTCATATGTGTTGCAAATATTTTTCCTAATGTTTTCCCTTTTCAAAGAAAATTTTTAATTTTTGATATTTTTATATATCTATACTTGGGGTGCATGTGGGTGTCTGGGTTCCTAGAATTGCTAAAATAGTCTTCCTTGCCTCTAGAATTGCTCATATAACATTTTTGAAAGATTTTTACTTTTTTAATTTTTACATGTAAGTGTTCTATTCGTCTGGAATTTATTTTTACATTTGGTGTGAATTAAGGGTCCAACTAAATTTTATTCCAGATGGCTAACCAGTTGTTTAAGCCCCATTTATGAAACAAACCACCTCTTCCCACTGTTTGAAATATCGCCTTAGTCGAATATTAAACTTCAGTTTATACTAGGATTTATTTCTCTTTATTCCTTTTATTCCACTAACTTGTCTATTCCTATGCCAAGACTATAGTCTTTCGTTTACAGTAGCTTTATAGAATGTTTTCATTTCTGGTAGGGCGAGTTCTTCCTTCAATGTTCTCAATGACCAGGGAGACAAGTAGGAAAGAATACCTACTAGGTTGTTTACTTTAGCTCATGACCTGCAGAATGAGGAGGTATTGGAGAAATCATGCAGGGTGAAGATGGAAAAGGCAAGAAGGAGGCTAGGGGGAAAAAAGACAGCAAGATAAAAACAATTCATAAAAAACATATATACAAGTAATGTCCCACCTCTTTTCCCTCCTCTCACTCCAGAGAGTATAATGGTGTGAATGTTAATGATAAGACACATTATCGCCATTAGTGTCATTTCCAAATAAGCATCATCATGTGTCTAGTTAACTGCTGCAGCTGGTAAGGCCTATAAGAAAGTGACTGAGATCTCTACCCTACTAGCCTTGACATGAGTTTGATCTCTGAATCCAAAGATGAATGCAGTTGGTAAAATCTGGCCCTCTAAAAGGAGAAACATCTTTTTCTCCAAAATGATCAACCATATTAAATCAGTAATAAACAGCAGAGGTGGACATCATTTTGAAAGTTAAATATCCTGATGGGCTCAACTCTTTGCACATTTGTATTGCACTCTTGAGGAAAATAAGTGCACAAAGAGAAAATTGTTTCAGGGAAAATCTTGGATTTTTCCCTTGAGTGAAAGGATCCTTTCTGCTTCAGGAGTTTTTATTTATACCAGCTCTCCCAAGGGTCTCCCCATCTGCTCTTTCTTTCTCATGGCCTCAGTTAGTATGCTATGTTAAGAGTGCACATTTACATAATTGGCTATTTCTGATTGGAATGGATGTATTTCAACCCACTTTGGGAAGCATACGGCAAATATCCCACATTGTAGATTTTCGGAAGCCTCATTGTTTGCTTTTTTCTTTCAAATCTTCTTTTTTTCTTTTCTATACCTGATGCTTCTTCAGTCTTTATGATTTTCTTCCCCTTGTTTAGTTAACTTGATTATATTCTCTATGAAACCGTTATAGACTTACCCTTTATCCTATTGCCAAGGAGAATGTATAATTAGAATCCTTCATTTAATGTATAGATTCTGTGTAAAAGGAATGGCATGGGAAAATTTAATGAAGTCATTTTAGTGAAGCAATTAGCAGTCACTTTGTATGTGAAGATTAATAGGGGAAATTGGGGTGAGTTGTAGAAATAAGTTGATGTAGAAAAACCTAAACACCCACTTTCTATTTTTCTTTTTGCACCTCCTATTAGTGTGGGATATTTACATCCCTTTTACTTAGATGGTTTATGTGTAGTTCATCTTAAACAAAAGTAGATTTTATAGACTATATGACTTTGTAATAATTTTTTGAATGTTTTAATTAGAATCATCAAAAAGATATATATGAGATGAAGCTCTGGATTGTTAATGTGAACAGAAGTACATCAAGAATGATATAGGGGAAGAAGGTTTCAAATGACATGTGTTTGGTTTTGAAGTAGAGCTTCCGCTGCCCTCTGAAACTACATCAAAAGATATATTTCAAGCCCCCTTGGCTAGCTCTTCTGAGCAGATTTTACACAAAAGCCTCTTAATTGGCTGTCAGCGAGTAACACCCAGTTCTATAAGATGTGCGAGAAAAAAAGAGAGGCATGAACTAAACAATATAATACTGTTGGAAATTATCTTACAGACACAAGCTTTGATTCCACATCTGTAGACTTGTTACTAAAGGAAAAGTTTCCCCTCCCCTTCCTCTCGCCATTATTCTAAAGCTGGTCTCGATTTAAGATAAAAAGAAAGTCCTAAAATTTAAGATTATTTTAATATCAAAGAGAGATAATGAAAATGGCATTTTCATAAAAATTATAAGCTTATATTTTCTATTTAAATTAAACACCCTTAAGAAGCCAACCTCCAAATTTTAGTACAGAAGCTCATGAAGGGTAGGGACAATGTTTATTTAGTCAAGGGAATTAATAATTAAGTGTTGTGTTACGCTGACCTTATTTGACTTTTCATTCAAAAAAAATATTATAAATTAAAAGGGAAAAGGCTGTTTCTTAAAAAATCTTAAAAATCAAATATCAAACTAAAGAACAGTCTTTTGAATTTGGCTCAAAAATTTTTGATATGGGTAAGACAAAGTAAGAGAAAGGACTATGTGATCAGAACATAGTTCTGAAATCCTTAGCCAGTGTTTTTTCTTTAAATATTTTCCATTTTCTCTCCTATCTTTCAATTTGACAGATGCTTGGAGCTCATTGTTTTCTAGATGCTTTTTTGGTTTAAAATTCCAAAGACACAAATTTTAAGGGAAATAGGTAGCATGGATTTGAGGAGAGTGGAGCTTCCTTCAGAAAACAGAAAAGATTTTCTTGGGCTGAGGAGGGGAAAGACTCTACATCCTGGGCAGAGGGGTCCTGAACACTGCTTCCTGGGTAGCCCTAAGAAGATAACGAAACACCAGATGGATTTGGGAGACTCTAGAAGAGACCTCAAAATCCATTATGGCTGCATTCCAATAAGATCCTGGACTGCCACTTCTGTATAGAAGCAGCAGAATGGTCCCTATGCCTGGAGTAGAGATTCTGCAGGAGTAGTGGAGAAGACCCAGTCCTAAAAAGGCCAAGCAGACAGCAAAGAGGGATAGTTGTCTATAGTTCTGCAGGGATCAAAGTGAGTGCTTAACAGGATAATGAATGGTTCAGTGCATATTCATGTAGACATAAGGCTTGAAGATCAGAAGGTCACATACTCCACACACCTTCATGCTCGGTCAGCCTCTTGGCACTGAGACTCATTGGTTAAGGTGACAGGGGAGAGGGAACAACAGACTGATGGAAACTAAGCTTCTGTCACCTCACATAATGGGAGTTCAAAATGGAAACTGAATTGAGTTATAGACAATAAAGTTATAATGTCTTGCTTACCTAAGAGTGTGGATTGAGATTTATACTCACTCTATTTGTAAAAAGAAGGGGAAGGTGGAGATGATTACCACAATATCGGTGGACTTCTACTGCTTTATTACCATTAGCTGAAGTCAGAGAACAGGGGTTCCTTTCTGTAACAAGAAGATAATTCTCTTTGATGGCTGTTTTAAAGCATATTTGCATCAGTAGAATGGCAAGCATTTAAAAAAATTCCCTAGGGCTCTCTGTCTCCATGATCTGTCATGAAACACTGCTACATGCAGCCTCTCTTCAGTGAGGCATCAACATTTTGTCTTCTCTTTCATTTTCTGTGTTCAGTTTGCTTATTTATTAAAGCTGTCCTCTGTTTTATCATTCAGACACTAAATAATATTTCAATGTACATCTTTGCTATGATATAGGCTGTGTAATACTTTAAAATGTCTAGTTGAGTTGACCTGCTTCTCCAAGTTTCAATTTTTTTAATCCCTTAATGTGTTTTATTTGCATAACCTTAAAACTCTATTGACATTTAAATTTTCCCTTTACTTTTTCACTTTTAAATTTTTTACTTTACTTGCCATTATTAACTTCTGTTGTAATCTTTTTTCCTTTGCAGTTTTTTTTATATGTTGTTTTATACGTATGTGTTGTTAGTTTTTATCCTTTATCTTGACTTTTATTTATGCTCCTTGTATTATTTTTACCTCTAAAATGTTTTATCTTGCTGGTTATTTATACCTTTCTATGGTCTCAAGATTTAATCCTGTTAATTTTTGAACTTTTCTCTCCTATTTTGCTTTACTTTTTCTTCCTTTTTCTTAAAGAAAGTATGACTTATTTTCTATGTAGCAATGCAAGAAGCAGGGTTCAGGACATTGTGACAGTGAAAAGAACCCACACACTGAACAGAGAAGGTTGGAAGGTTAAAGTTGAATGTAGGTGATATTATTATGTGATCAAGTAGAAGATGTTTGCTGATATTAAAATAATATTTTCAAAGGTTAAAATTATTGTAGCCTTGGCTTGTGATTCAGGATTTTGAACATAACCAGTTTTCTCTCTCTTCATGAACTAGAGCAGATCTTCATATTGATTTTTGAGGAAATTCTTAGGCCTGTTCATGGGCTGACCTTTGACTCACTCTCCTTCTATAACAGGGAATACTGTATACTTGTTGAGTGGCGGTACTAGGCTGCCAATGAAAATATATAGATCTTTCTTACACAAAATCCTCTTTGAAGAGCAATTTCAAAATTCATACCAAAATTTGAAATATATACAGAGAAATTCCATATTAAAGAATAAAAAAGAAATTCTATGGAAATATTTACAGAAGTTCTCAAGTATGTTATTTAGCAGGGCATTTCATTTTCTTTAGTATATGATAAAAAAAAAGAAAGACTAATTTGTTTCACTATTTCCAGAAACATGAAAGATTGAACTTCTGAGGATCTCTGCTCATTGCAAACCGAGAGAATTCAAGATAAAATGAATATTTTAAAACAATTTCAAAATGTATTTTGGGAAAAAAATCTCTAGCATCCAATGACAAAGAAAAAAAAATTAAAGCTAGAATGGCAAATCTATGAGGTGATGACATGGTGGCCTTTGTAGAATTTTAGTACAAGATATAAGACCAAATATTTGGGAATAACAATTAAAAAACACATAGAGACACAGGAGTTATATCCTTGCAACCTATTTCTATAGAGATCACTAGATAGATTAGTTTAAAAAAAGATGAAAAACAATTTAATGAAGATTTAGCAAAAACATCTGGGAAAGGTGCAGTATAAATCATCACAATTGCAAGTGTTGACTGTGATTATAAATGAGGCTTTTAAAGGTTACTTTAAAAAGTTAGAAAAGGATTTTGGGAAAATGCTGCAGTGATAGAATTTTTAATCTTCCTGAATCCCTCTATAAATGCTGACCATAAACTCAGATAGCTACTTTGGGGAGGAAAAAAAGGACAATATCTACAATGAAGCTAGAAGATAAAATATTCCCAAACCCACAAATTAGAGGAAATAAGGATGAATAACGACTTTGTAAAATCTGTGCATGGGCAAGCAGAAAGAAGCAAAACACGGAGTACTTCAAAATAGTCAACAGATTCTTACTGGGAAGTACTACAGGTCAACTTGAGAACAACAGCTGAAATTTAAAAAGGTTTTTCATACACATCAATTTGAATATATGAGTACAAGGGGTATGGTAAGGTTTAAGAGGGCCAGAGCAGCCCATGAACTTTCAAAATAAAACACAAATGTATGAGAAACCAATAGGAATTTACTACAAATTGAGCAGAACATTGACAGTGGGAGCAGAAAGTGAAGGTTTATTTAAAGGTGGAGGAGGGAAACAAAGTAAGGAGATTGTTATTAATAGAAAGTAAGAAGCTATATCTATTAACACCTCATTAAAACTACAAAATGAAGTTCTAGATTAGTGATGCCAGAAAAACTATACATTCCACCCATCCATCCTATAAGTTAAGGAAAACTAAGTTGGATTCCTTGTAAAGTTATTATGAGAGAGAGAGAGAGAGAGAAAGAGAGAGAGAGAATGGATAAGGGGAATAATAATTTCCCTACAGAAAACTGAAGCCAGAAATATATTCTCATAAAACAAATAAAAAGTATAACCTCACCTGAAAATTTAATATTTCAAGATGAGCTAAAAATTATGGAAGTGATAGGTGATATGAAAGAATATAAGAATAAAACAACTCAGGTATGAGATGATAGAAGTCAGGAAAGAATTAATACTCAAAGAAAAAAAAATCACTTCAGAAATGAAGACTAATTTTAACAAACACAAAAATAAACACAATAAATAACACCTAAAGATAAATAGTAAGCAAAAAGGAACAAAATCCAGGAAGATAAAAGAATCAAAAAAAGGTGAAAGATAAAGATAGGCAAAGAAGGTCCAATATGCATGTAATAGGAATCCTTGACTAAGAAAATCAAAACAATGGAAAAAACAAATACTAAAAACTATAATTCAAGAAAATGTTTTTGAAATCAAAAACAAGTCAAAAATAAATATTGACAGAGCTCACTATTTATATGTGAAATTTGGCATAGAATTGTGTTATTTAAAAGAGGCAAAAAGCAACAAGTCATATTACAGTAAAATTGCTGGACTTTAAAGAAAAAGAAATGGAAAACTAGACAAAAAAGACCAAGATATTTATCAAGAAAAAAATATAAGGTCATCAAATGTTTTGACAGTAATGCTATATGCCAGAAGGTATGGAGTAGCATATTGAAAAGTACTCCATAATAGAAAATGTGAGCCAAGGACTTTATATCCAGCCAAAATGATTTCTGGTTAAAAATTGCCCACAAACTGTTATAAACATGCAATAATACAGCAAATTTTTTTGAGAAGTCTACTAGAGAATGAACTTCAGGTATCAATAAAGAATGGAGGAAAATTATAAGTACTGGTGATGAATACTAAATATATATTTACATGTAGAATTACCATAAAATGGTGGATGTGTGAGAGAAATCATAGTATGTAACGGCTATGTACTCTGAAAACAATTACATGCTACAACTTTCAAAATATTAGGGGAGGATAGGGAAAACATATGAATAGTAGAAAAAGCTTACTTTATAGTTGTGATTTGGGAGTAAATTAATATTTCAAACCAAATGTTAGGGACAATGAAGGGAAAAGAAAAAATCGATTATTATTTCTTAATATGGCTTATACTGGGGACAAAATAGAAAATAATAAAAAAGGGAGCATGTTAAGAGGAATATATAGCATCCTTTATATTGTAGCATATAGCTATATTACAGCATATAACAAAATAATATGAAGCCATATTATTGATCAGATAAAAAAATGGGGTTCATTGGTCTATTAAATTTTTTCTGATTGAAAAACGAGGTGATATTCAACACTACACTGTATATAAGGTACACCCAAAGCATTCAAAATGGTTGAAAATAAAATAATTGTCAAAGATATATCAAGAAAATAAAAGGAAAGCAGTAGCCAAAATATTGATATTTGATTAGTAGACTTCAATCCCTCCCAAAATAATAGTAAAATAGATAAGGATATTTTATAAAGCTAAATACTAAAATTTATAACAGTCTGTAGTTTTCTTTTTTTGTTGTATCTTTTCCTGGCTTTAGTATCAAGGTGATAAATGGCTTCATAGAATGAGCTGGGGACGATTCTCTCCTTCTCAATGTTATGGAATTATTTCCACAGTATGGGAGCCAGCTCTTCTTTATAGGTCTGGTAAAATTCAGCTGTAAATGTTAGTCTGGGGCTTCATTTTGTTGGAAGACTTTTTTATTACTACTTCAATCTCGCTGCTCATTATTGGTATGTTCAGGAGTTCTATTTCTTCCTGATTGAGTCTTAGGAGGTTGTGCATTTCTAGTAATTTGTCCATTTCCTCTATATTTTTGAGTTTATGTGCATAGAAATGTTCATAGTATTCACATATGACATTGTGCATTTCTGTGGTATCAATTGTAATATCTCATTTTCATTTATGATTGAGCTTATTTGGGTCCTTTCTCTTTTATTCCTGGTTAATCTAGTGAGAGGTCTATCAATTTTGTTTATCTTTTCAAAGAATCAACTTTTTATTTCATCAATCCTTTGTTTTACTTTTTGTTTTCCATTTTGTTTAGCTCTGATCTGATCTTAGTTATTTCTTTTCTTCTGCTGGCTTTGGGTTTGGCTTGCTCCTCCTTTTCTAATTCCTTGAGATGTGTCTTTAGATTGTTAATTTGTGATCTTTCTATATTTTTGATGTAGGTATTTAAGGCTATAAATTTTCCCCTTAGGACTGCTTTTCTTTAATCCCATAGATTTTGATAGCTTGTGTCCTCTTTTTTGTTCAGTTCAAGGAATTTTTTGATTTCCAATTTAATTTCATTGTTGACTCAATAATTGTTCAGCATCAGGTTGGGTTGTTTAATTTTCATGACTTTGTGTAAAATTGAGTGTTTCTCTTGGAATTGATTTCCAGTTTTATTCCACTGTAGTCTGAGAAGATACGTGGCATAATATCTATTTTTTTGAATTTGTTGAGACATGTTTTGTGTGCTGAGATATAATCAATCTTGGAGAATGTCCCATGTACTGAGAAGAATGTATATTCAGTAATTTTGGGGTAAAATGTTCTGTAAATATCTGTAAGTCACATTTATTCTAGAGTTCAACTGAATTCCAGTGTTTCTTTATTTATTTTCTGCTTGGATCATCTATTCAGTTCTGTCAGTGGGGTGTTGAAGTCCCCGGCCATTATGATGCTGCTGTTTATCCCTTTGCTTAGATCTAGTAGAATTTATTTTATGAATCTTGGTGCTCCTGGGTTAGGTGCATAAATATTTAGGATTATTATGTCCTCTTGTTGAATTGCTCCCTTTACCATTATATAATGACCATCTTTGTCTTTCTTTACTATTATTGATTTAAAGTCAATTTTGTCTGATATGAGAATGGTTATACCTGCTTTCATTTAGTTTCCATTTGCATGGAATAATTTTTTCCATATCTTCAGCCAATATTCCATATGAATATAGATGCAAAAATCCTCAATAAAATACTATCAAACAGTATTCAACAGGACATAAAAAAAATAATCCACCATGACCAAGTGGGCTTCATCCCAGTGATGCAAGGAAGGTTCAACATATGTACATCAATAAATGTGATTCACCACATAAACAGAAGCAAAAACAAAGACTGTATGATCATCTCAACAGATGCAGAATAAGCATTCAACAAAATTCAGCACCTTTTCATGATAAAAATCCTCAAAAAACTAGGCATAGAAGAAACATATCTTAAAATTATAAAAGCCGTATATGAAAAACCCACAGCCAACATCATACTGAATGGGAAAAAGTTGAAAGTATTCCCACTGAGAACTGGAACAAGACAAGGTTGCCCACTGTCGCCATTTCTATTCAACATAGTGCTGGAAGTCATAGCCAGAGCAATCAGGCAAGATAAAGAAATAAAACATATTGAAATCAGGAAAGAGGAGGTTGAACTATCACTTTTGCTGACGATATGATCTTATATCCAAAAAGCCCCAAAGACTCCACCAAGAGACTCCTGGAATTGAAAAATAAATTCAGCACCATCTCAGGCTACAAAATCAATGTACACAATGTACACAAATCATTAGCATTTCTATATACAAGTAACAGTTGAGCTGAGAGGAAATCAAAGATTCAATGCTATTCACAATAGCCACAAAGAAAATGAAATACCTCGGAATATACTTAACCAAGAAAGTGAAAGATCTCTACAAAGAGAACTATGAAACACTGAGGAAAGAAATTGCATATGACGCAAACAAATGGAAAAACATATTATGCTTATGGATCACTAGAATCAACACAGTTAAAATGTCTATACTACCTCACGTGATTTACAGATTCAATGCAATCCCCATTAAAATACCAACATCATATTTCACAGATATAGAAAAAATAATTCTAAGCTTTGTTTGGAAACATAAAAGAGCCTGCATAGCCAAAGCAATATTAAACAAAAAGAGCAAATCTGGAGGCATCACATTACCAGACTTCGAACTACACTACAAGTCTATAGTAACTAAAGCAACATGATATTGCACAAAAATAGAGACATAGACCAATGGAACAGAACAGAACATCCAGATATAAAACCACCCACATACAGCCAACTAATCTTTGACAAAGAAGATAACAATATACACTGGGAGAAAGAAGCCCTATTCAATAATTGGTGCTGGGAAAATTGGATGGCCATATGCAGAAGAATGAAACAGGATTCATATCTGTCATCACTCACAAAAATTAATTCAAAATAGATAAAAGACTTAAATGTAAGCCATAAAGTCATGAGAATTCTAGAAGAAAATGTAGGAAAAACTCTTTTAAATATTGGCTTTGGGCGGGGTGCGGTGGCTCGCGCCTGTAATCCTAGCACTCTGGGAGGCCAAGGCGAGCGGATCATTTGAGCTCAGGAGTTCAAGACCAACCTGAGCAAGAGCAAGACCCTGTCTCTACTAAAAAAACAGAAAGAAATTAGTTGGAAAACTAAAATATATATAGAAATAATTAGTCGGGCATGGTGGCACATACCTGTAGTCCCAGTTACTTGGGAGGCTGAGGCAGTAGGATTGCTTGAGCCCAGAAGTTTGAGGTTGCTGTGAACTAGGCTGACACCACAGCACTCAAACCTGGGCCACAGAGTGAGACTCTGTCTCAAAAAAATAAAAATATTGGCCTAGGCAAAGAATTTATTACTAAGACTCCAATGGCAATCATAGCAACAACAAAAATAAATAAATGGCACTTCATTAAATTAAAAAGCTTCTGCACAGCTAAGGAAATAATCAACAGAGCAAATAGACAACCTACAGAATGGAAGAAAATATTAACAAGCTATGCATCTGATAAGAGGCTAATAACCAGAATTTACAAAGAACTCAAGGAAATCAGCAAGAAAAAAACAAATAACCCCATTAAAAACTCAGCAAAAGACATGAACAAAAGCTTTTCTAAAGAAGATAGACAAATGGCCAATAAACATATGAAAAAATGCTCAATGTTACTAATCAATGGAAAGGAAAATTAAAAACACAATGAGATATCACCCTACCCCTGTTAGAATGGCTTTTATTAAAAAGTCCAAAAACATTAGTTGCTGGTATGGATGCAGAGAGAAAGGAACACTTATATCCTGTTTGGGGGATGACAAATTAGTACAACCTCTATGAAAACAGTATGGAGATTCCTCAAAGAACTAAAAGTAGACCTACCATTTGATCCACCAATCCCACTGCTGGGTATCTATCCAAAGGAAAAGAAGTTATTTTATCAAAAATATACTTGGACCTGAATGTTTATTGCAGCACAATTCACAATTGCGAAGATGTGGAATCAACCCAAGCACCCATCGATTCATGAGTGGATTATCAAAATGTAGTATATGCATACCATGGAATACTACTCATTCATAAAAAGGATGAATTAATACCTTTTTCAACAATTTGGATGGAACTGGAGACCATTATCCTAAATGAAGTATTTAAAGAATGGAAAAAGAAACACCCCATGTCCTTGCTATTAAATTGGAAGTAAGTGATGAGCACACATGTGCACAGAAGGAAGTACAACACAGTGGAAATCAAGCAAAGGGGGTGGGGGGAAATTAATAAAACTGATAATGAAAATATAACATTATTCATACTTAAAACACAGAAGCATCTTTCATACAGGAGGAGATTGATGAAAAATAGACAGAAGTTTAATAATATTAGAAAATTTTAACATACTTTTCAAATCCCAAACAGATGAATTAGAGTAAAAATTTGTGAGATGATATAGAATTGGGTAAGCAAATGTTTTCTATAAAGGGTCTGATAGTTAATATTTTAGATTTTTTGGCCATAAAATCTCTGTTGCAACTATTCAACTTAGATATTGTAGTGCAAAAGCAGCCAGAGATAATTCATGAATGAACAAGCATGGACCATTTCCTGATAAAACTTTATTTACAAATACAGGTGGCTGGCCCATAGACTGTAGTTTACTAACCCCTGATATATAATAGAAAACCTAAATGGCATCGTCAAATAGATTTTATATATCTGTGTGTAATTATGCATATATGAATATATATATTCATATGTGTATTCTATATAATCAAAAAGATTACCTAATCAAATAAATAAAAACAAAACATTGTTAAGTGTACGAGGAACAGTCACAAAAATTGACCCTAATTTAAACCACAGAAAAATCCATGAATTCCAAAGATTAAATATAATGCAGGACCATTTTCATACCATAGTACAATAAAACCAGAAATTAATGACAAAGAAAACCCCACAAACATTCTAACACTTGGAAATTTATGGCATTAAATTCTACATCCATAAGATTAAAAAATTCGAATTCAAAAAGTTAGAAATTAAAATACAAAATCAACCAAAATAAATAAAAGATTAACAAAGTAAATGCATAAATTAACAAGTTAGAAAACAGAAATGCTATAAAACTAAAAGCTCTGCTTTTGTAAAACAAAACAATAAAATAGATAAGCCACTAGTTAACCATATCAAGGAAAAAAAGGGAGAAATTTGGAAGGATACACAATTAGAAAGGAAAAAGGAGAAACAAATATGAAAACAGAAAAAAAAATAATTTTTATTTTATTTATTTATGTATAGCCAGTAATTTTGAAAGCTTAAATAAAGTAGACATGTTTTTAGAAAAAAATGCAAATTACCAAAAGTGACTGCAGGGGAGACAGTCTATAAAGACAAATGACCTTAAAAAACAGGGAAAGTAACTAAATGCACCCATATAAAAGAAAACCATCTCCAGATAGCTTCATAGGAGAATTCAATTAAGCCTTTAATGATGATGTGATTATACTATGTAAATTACTCCAGATAATAAAAAACAAGACAAATTAGAGTTTATTTTTATGAAATAGATATAACATTGATACCCAAAGCTGACACAGATTATGCCAGAAAAGAAAAACAGACTAATCTTATGAATATTGATATGAGGATCTTAAATAAAATTATAAATATTAATTATATAATTATAATTAATATAATAATATAATTATAAATATTAAATATTATAAATAGACTCCATTGGTACATTAAAAAAGATGTATGAACAAGTGGGGTTTATTCCAATTGGTATGATTTAATATGAAACCATCCTTTGGTTTTATATTAGACAAAAATATTAAAAATACATCATATTAATAAAGTCATATTACAAAATCATATGATCATTTCTACAGATGCAGAAAATGCCTAGGGCAAAATCTAAGGACACCAATGTTCAAAACACTCAATAAAATGGAATTGATGGATATTTCTGTAACAGGATAAAATATATGTATAAAATAACCATAAATGGTTATAATTAGAAATTCTACTGTAGAAAGAACTCATATATAGGCCAAAAAATGTGCATGATAGCATTGTTTATAATAACGAAACTTGAATATAAGCTAAATAATAATCAAGTGGTATTGCATTGTATTCATCCAATACACTACTGTATAGTAGTTAACATGATTAGTTAATTATTTTATAAGTTAATAACTATGAATTAACTAGTTAATAAGAATTAAATAGACCGGCTATGCACCTATCTGCTAATTTCTATCTGTGTGACCTTGGCAAACCTACTTAATTTCCCTGAGCTTTGGTGTTTCTATCTGTAAAGTGGAGATAAGGACATCTACCCCGCAGTGCTGCAGTAGGAATTAGAGTTAATGTACGCGTAAAGCTCTTTGCACAGTGTGAAACACAGCAGGCACTCGGATGATGATTATCCAAGAAGTGCACTAACACTGCCAAGTTTATCTAACTAGGTTAAAGCAAATGGACTAAATAGAGCTTTAATAATATGGCTAAAGTTGGCAGATCCTTTTCCTTATGTTGCCTTAGCTGAGGTCTACATCTCTTATTGCTTGAATTATAACAACCTCCTATCTGATCTTCCTGACTCCAGTCTGTTTCCTCTTATCAAGGGTTTTTCAGACCATGGGTCACATCCCATTAGAGAATTGTGAAATCAATTTAGTAGGCCAAGACTGGAATTTTAAACAAAGGAGATAGATTAGAAAATATCAGTTCATTCCTTACGGTGTAACTAAATGTTGTTTTGTGAAACTATTTTTTAGTTTTATTTCTGTGTTAGCATACTGGCTTATGATGCGGGATCATTTATTGTGAGTGACAAAGTTTGACAGTGTGCATGGGTCAGCTGGAGTGATCTACTGAGATGCAAATCTGGTCATGCCACTTTCTGATTGATTCTTGAATGCTCTCAGTAGCTTTCAAGAAAAAGTTTAATTTCTGTAGCATACAAAGCCCTTCATGATCTTAACTTGAGATGTTTTCCAGTTTTGTCTCCTCTCCAGTACCCCCAAATTGCCCTAGTGGGCACCATAGTAATCTATCTGTAGCTCACTAGACATGTGCTGTCGGCCTTTATGCCTTTGCACGTGTAGTCCCTCCCCTTGGTTGTCCCTTTCTTCCTTCTGTGACTAGTGTCTCCTGTTTATGCTGTAAAATTCAGCTTGTGTCAGTCACATCTTTCAGGAAGCCTTCCCTGATGCTCTTTCTCCTCTGGGCTCTGCAAATGCCATATCATTAACTTTATACTAATATTTGTTAGTAAGTATGACAATTTAATTTATCAGCTTGTCTCATCAACTAGAATATAAGTTTCCTGAAAGCAAGGACTGTGATTTATTTGACTAAGAATCCTCAATTAATGTCAGAGAAGCTGGCATTTCCCAGGGCCTCAATAGGTGTTTGTTGGTTGATTAATTGTACCTACTTGGGTAGCATATGAGAGAGCCTGCTACACACGGTAAATGTCTTAGGAATAAATATGTTTTGTTTTTTAAGTTCAAAATTTGGCCTTTCATTGATATAGAGGCTATTATTTTTTTATGGAAAGGCAGAAAAAAAGGACCACTTGGAATTACTGATAGGAAAACAGATATAAATGTGGCTGCTCTTTGATATATTACAGTCTTTTGCCTATTAATTTTAACTAGAATGCTGTAGTTAAGAAACCAATGCTTTAATGTCTTTGACACACACACACACACACACACACACACACACACATATATACATATATGACAGACAGTTTGCTAATGTCTGAAAGCAGCTAGTTATATAAGGTTCATGTACAGAGCTGCTTTGTGGCAGGCTGCCCCTAATAAACACAGCTTTTGCACTATAGAGTGATAAGTCTTTTGAACATGGAGATATGTCAAAGAAGTGACACATTGTAGGTAATTAAGATTCCTTTAGATAGGTTGCATGTGGATCTGATATAAATAAAATATATTATTACTCTTCAAAGATGGATTTTCTGAGTTTTAGGCCATTTCACAATTTCTCTCTAATTTCCTGCCTTTTGATCATTTCTTTACAGTTAACAGCTTTGTAAGAGCAGGGATATAGAGAGAACAGGAGAAAATGAAAATGTAATGTCAAGTTCCTAAAATTCATAAAAATGACTAAGTGCAATTCACCACTTACTATGTGTCAGGCATTATATTAATAATAAGTACTGCTATGTGCATAGTGTATTATTTCACTAAGTCTTCACACCAACCTTATAAGCCTAAGCTGTAAGAATTAAAATTCGGCAAAGTAAGCAATCATAGTTACATAAGTCAAACTGATTTCTCACTTTTTATATCTAAAAATTGCAAAAGTATGGTCAGAGTGAAGGTGGAAATGAAGGGCCAAATTGAAAATTTGAGTTTCTCTTTGTAGTTGGTTTCTCAAAAAGCATACAAACAAACAAAAAAACCAAAGAAGAAAAACAACAACAACAACAAAACCCCTCCTGTCCATGGGTTACTGAGGGCATCCTGAACAGTGGATGCCATATTGTACCTCACAGAGTTTTTGTCTTGTGCATTTTGGTGTACTTTTGAGAAATTAATAAAAATTAAGAAACTAATATCATTCACTCATTCATTCATGCTGTACAAACATTTAAGAACCTGTTAAGCAAAAATAGGAAAAATTAAAATCATAATCAATTAAGGAGTTAGACATGTAAATAGCAATTATAGCCTTATAATCAGAGATATAATTGGCGCTAATATGCAACAATAAGGGAAAAATAGATTGACCACTTAAGCATTTAACTCTTCCTGGAGAAATCAGAGAAGACTTTCTAAAGGGATGACACTTGAACTGAGTACTGAAAGATGAGTAAGACATTGCCTGTTGAATTCCTAAAGGCCCATTAAAAAACGTGGAGCCCATGGCAGCCATAGGCTGCCCCCAAAAGAAAGCTGGTAGTAGCAGTAGCCAGGTGATCAGAATTAGAACACTAGAACTTCCTGGATGTTTCCTGTTCCCCAGGTGTTAAAATCTGTTGAGATGATAGAAACGAACTTGCCTTATGACTATCTGATGAAAGCTTGGTGGTGGGAAATGAAGACATGAGACAACTGCTGTTCTGAAGCACTCTGTCCCTCATCATTTTCATTCTTTCAGATTCTGTTTCTCTCTTTGTTGAATGAGGCACAGTCATAATAATTCCGTTACTCTGAACATTTACAGTTCATTCCCGGATGATGTGATAAGGATCATCCTCTTTCTGCCCTGCATCCCCTCCTCAACTGCTTTTGTGTTCTTGGCAATAGCATTCATCAGAAGACCAAAGAAATATCGTAATTACCCTTGAACTTCTTGGAAGTACCAAGTTGAGGGAAAGCCCTAAAGGATCTTTCAGCTATTATCTTTGGACACATAAAATAATGAAAAAGAGTAAAATCAAGACCAGGATGTGTTTTATTTTTCCAGATCCATTTGGCTTAAGTGCAAAAGAAACCACAGATGGAAGCTCACAGATGGAAGCCGCTGATCATACAGCTGTTTCTTTGTTGGTACAGAAAACCAATCGTGGGTGGGAGCAATGGGGGAAGAGACAATATTAGAATGCAATGGCATTTTAATTATACCTAGCATAATTCTAATGTTCTGTTCTGTGGTGAAGTGTTTTGGGAGTAGTCTTGAAATTAGAATCCAATCCTGCAAATTTGAATCAATTAAAGTAGTACTGTTTGGAAATATACAGAGAAGCAAGTTTGAAAAAGATTTTCCAGTAATCTTGCTTTGTAATGTTCAGACTTCTTCTGATGACTCTGGGACAGGAGAGGAGAAGGAAGAGAGAAGGGCAGGGGATTAAGTGCTCCACTTCTGCTCCTAAGGGATGTCCATTGGAGAGCACCCTTACTTAGTTCCTTGAAGTGTTTAAACTGTCTCTGAACATTCTTAAAGAACCAGGTATACTTGGCATGAATCTTACTTTCCTGTAAGAAGTAATGTGGCTCTAAGCTAGTACTACCATCCCTATTTTCCAGGAATTGAGACCTCAGAACCCATAAACTAGGCTGCTTACTAAGAGTCACATTGAATCTCATTTCGTAAGTATTTATGAGCCTGCTGCATTCCAGGCACAGGGGTGAGTGAGAGACATGCTTATCTTGCCCTCCTAGAGCTTGTTGTCTAGTGGGGAAATACACACTAAGTTGATGAATTAATTATATGGCAACAAATACAATAAATACAGAGGAAAGTGTGATATGAGAACATGTAAGAGTGGGACCAGAAATAGATTGAAGGTCACCAAAGACTCTCCTGGCCAACTTAAGGCTTGCAAACTAAACAGGGTGTGTAGGTTAAGAGAGAGGGGAAAAGAGCTCTGAGTAGAGGAAACCATGTGTGAAGTCTTGATGGCTGTAAAGAGTGTGATTTGTTTGAGGAACTGAGGAACCAAGGGAAGACCAGTGTGACTGGAGCACAGAGCTCTAGCGCATGAGGCTGGGGAGTGGGCAGGGATTAGACTGAAGAGAGCCCTATAAGCCATACCAAGAAGGTTTCACTCTATCCTAAGAGCAATGGGAAACCATTGATTTCAATTACTCTGACCTGAGCCTTTTTAAAAGGTCCATTTGGCGATTGTGTACAGGTTGATTTGGAAGGTGACAAGTGTGGAAGCAGATTTAGTCAAGAGGTGCTTGTGGCAGTAGTGATGGAGAGAATCTCACAGATCTGAGAGAGTTGTAGGAATCACATCAGCAAGGTGTGGTGACCGATTAAATATGACTTATGGAAAAGGAAGTGGCGTTAAGGATGACCCAAGTTTTCTCAATAAGTGGATATCTGATTGTACATTTGCTGACATTGAGACCCAAGAGAAGGACGAAGCCTGGGTGAGTGAGTGCTGAGCAGGAAAATTGTGAGCTCATGTTTGGACAGTCGAACTTAGGGTGCCTCCAAGAAACACCAGGTGCAGTGGCAAAAACAAACAAACAAAAACAAAACTGGGAGACTGGGGGCACTGAAGTGTGACAAACCTGAGCTTAGGATCTCCATTCTGCTACTTACTATCTCTGACGTCTTGGGCAAGCTTTTAAATATTGTTATTCATCAATTTCCCCATCTGTAAAATGGGGATAACAATAACAGTACCTCTGCTGAGTCATCGTGAAGATTAAGTGAGAACACACCAGACTGGGAACAGTGGATACTCGCGGGTGGGGGTGGGATGTGGTGGTGTGGGAAGGGGAACAGCAGGTAGACTGAGATGACTTTGCATCTCTTTTTAATGTTTAAATTTATATAAGAATGTATATATTATTACATTTATACTTAGAAATGGATAAAAATTAAAAAAAACATTATAAAATGTTAAATAAAAATATCTATGCATAGCACGCAGTGTAGTATTTGGTAAGCAGTCAATAAAGGTTAGCTGTTTGTAGACATGGGGACCTGGAGCCCAGAGAGAGGTCTGGTCTAGAAGTGTGTTGTCCTTTCCGTTCTAATAATAACAAAAGTCATGGGAGTAGATGAAATCATCTGGAGAGAGAATGTCCAGGAAAAGAGGGCTAAGGGTTGAACTTTGAGGAATTTCAACTGTTAAAGATCAAGCAGAGAAGAATGAATCAGCAAGGGAGTATGAGAAGGAGCAGCCAGCAAGACAGGATGGAGACTCTGCCCACATGGTCAAGGTGAGCTTCTGTTCTGGAGAAGAGGTAATGTCACAGCATGTTGTTGCAAGCTAAAATAAGTGGAAAACTGCAAAGTGTGCTTTGGATAAGCTAGACTGGAGTCTTGAGCAGACTCTTTGGATAATCAGACAATAAGTTTCTGTTTCAATTGTCTGGTTTTTTATTTTAAATCAAATCTTACCTTCTGTCCTGGAAACTGGGCTGGTTGGTTGGTCATGTGGAGGTTGAATCCATATTTCTTATGGATTCTCTGTCTTTAGGGAGGTGCTGCTTAAAACTGACTTGATAGGCCGGGTGCGGTGGCTCACGCCTGTAATCCTAGCACTCTGGGAGGCCAAGGCGGGCGGATTGTTTGAACTCAGGAGTTCGAAACCATCCTGAGCAAGAGCAAGACCCCATCTCTACTAAAAATAGAAAGAAATTAATCGGACAACTAAAAACATATAGAAAAAATTAGCTGGGCATGGTAGCGCATGCCTGTAGTCCCAGCTACTCGGGTGGCTGAGGCAGAAGGATCACTTGAGCCCAGGAGTTTGAGGTTGCTGTGAGCTAGGCTGATGCCACGGCACTCTAGCCTGGGCAAAAGAGTGACACTCTGTTTCAAAAAAAAAAAACAAAAAACAAAAACTGACTTGATATATACAAAATAAGAAGATATTGCCAATGCCAGAGAGGAAAACAAAAGGGTACAAGGAAAGGAAATTTCATTCTGCTTTTTTTCAGTTCTTCCTAGACTGGCCAAATTATTTAATTTTTTTCAAGAAAAATTATTTTAATTTCTTGAATTATCATTTTAGAGACTGCTACTCCTCTTTTTAATTTTCTTTTTTATGTATACAGATTGATCCTTTCTTCCCTTATAGTTGGAAAAATGATAGTTGACTCTCATAAAAAAGAGATGAGTCTTGTTTATAGCATTACAATAAAAAGTTATAATAAAGCCACTTAATTTTAAATAAGTGGAAAACTTCCAAAGGGAAAGAGGGGTTTAACTCTATGCTCTGTTTTAAAATTACATAGACTTTTCCTCTAAGACACTCAAAAATGCTAGGTTTTATTAGGAAATAAAATAATTAACCTGAATCACACCATGAGGAGACAGGGAAATGAAAGACATAAATGGGTAGCAATAGATTGGTAGTTTAGGGTGGCATTCTGAAGGGCACGAGTCGGAGCTGCACATTCCACCTAGACTCTGAGCCAGGGTGGTGGAGGCAGTGAGGGCCAGATGCTTTAAATGGCACCTCCTACTTGGCATCAGTTCTGCACATTCAGGGTGCTTCGGAGTATGGGGTTAAAGTTCTGTGTTTTGTACCTTTAACCTCACAATGGCCTGGCTTTGAATTCCAGGCAAGTCATTTACTTCTAGGAACATCACTTCCCTAATCTATACTAACCTGGGATTTGGTCATAACAGTCCTGACATCATTACAGGCTGTTAGGAAGAGGAGATAACTTAATTCGGGTAAAGCTCTTGGCATACAGGAAACTCTCATAGAGTAAAGACAGTATTCTGAAACATGAGAATCCCCTCAGTAGAACCGTTAAATTGTTCATTTTCATTTGTCTTAAATTCATTTAGGAAATGTCCTTCTGTTCTTCCTAATCTCCTTCTCCCAAATTTTAATATTGGCTTAGAAACATTGCAGGTATGACCCTCAATCAACAAGCTCAGATAAGCAAAATAAATTTTTTATTTTCTGCAAACTCAACTTGATTTTTATTTCGAGACCTCATTTGTCCAGAGAGGATAGAGATGTCACTGGCCAAGTTCGTGTCTGTTCTGCCCTCACGTAGTAAATCAATCACTGTGACTCAGGTTTTGCAAAAGAGAAAAGATTTAAGGCAAGGACACTGAGCGAGGAGGCAGGAGAACAGCTCTCAACTCTGCCTCCTGGAAGATAAGATTTAGGATATTTACGAGTTAAGGAAATGGGATGGTCTGAGGCCTGCGGAAAGGTGACTGGCAGTGGGAAGAAATGAAGTAATAGGTTTGTTCTGTGCAAGTGCATTGGGGGTTCATGGCATTGCACAGGATGTATGTACAGAAAATGGCGGCGTTAGCATCATCTGAAGGTGGAGTTTTGGGCCCTCCCACATCAAAAGGCCATCTCTAGGACACTTGCACAGGGCCAGTTGAAGGGTCAGTGGTCTCAACTGGTTTTAACTGGACAGGAGCTGGCCCAAGTTCCCAAAAAACAACTGAAGTGACCATTACCATGGTGACGTATGAATGTTATCTATAAAGTAGCCAGTGAAGGTGAAGTTTCAGCGTTTGGTAGTGTGAACTTCAGCTACCAGGGCCTTTAGCTTTATGGAAAAAAGAAAAAAAATAATAACAAAAAGCAAGTGAACAGGAGCAAGCAGGGAGGCAGACCTGGCCAAATTAATTTCTCAATTTCAGAAATTTAATCTCCATCAAACTGGGCATCTCTCTTCTTCCTTCTTCCCACCCCCTTTTCCTGGGGTTATAAGTGAATGAAGCATCCATAATGCCAAAGCTCTGGAACATTTGTCCTTAAATGCGCAAAGAATGGCTTCAAGGTCCATGCTCTGGCCTAGCCGTGGTCATCCCTCATCGCTGTCTCAGTGTGAGGCCACGGTTCTTTTCCACATGGTCCCATATGTCTGACGTCTCTCCCAAAGGCATGCATGCCCGACTGTGGAACTTCCTCTCTAGGGCAGGGAAGCCATGCTTTCTTCCAGCTTCTCCTAATGTTTTGGTCTATACCTTGAGCCACTTAGTTCTCCTACAATCTTTAGTTTTTAAAATATAATAACCCAAAATTCGCAAGTCATTTTTGCTCTCTCACCTGTCACATCTCTCCTTTGTAGCAGTGAATGCAAAGCCAACTCTTACCTGGTAAGGGACAAGGAAGGAGACTCCCAGACAGGGAAAAACCAAAGGCCAGTGTCTCAAATGTGTGCCCTGCCCCTCGAGTTTGCAGAGGGACTAGGGAAGTTAGTGCTGTCAACCACGGAGCACATTGAGGGGATACAGAGTAAATGAAACCTCACGCAGAATTTATTATGCATACACAACTCAGCAGAAAGACGTTTTAAAAGTGCAAGTTTTGTTTTTCTTGGATGGACCACAGCTGTATATACTGACTTAATGAATTTTAAAATCTCCCATAAGTAATATAAGAGGGCTCATTACACAGCTGAGTGAGAGGAATCTTGAAGTTAAACTTGACACACCTATATCAAAGAGACAGACGAGGCCCAAACATTACACATGCTTGGGAAAAATAAACTAGTTTTCTTTGGTGTCTGCGCTTTGACTGAAGGCCTGAATCCATGCTTTTTGGCATTATAAGAATTTTTCTTCACTTTTTCTAGATGCAGTAATTCTGCAGAACTTAGCAAGACAGAAAAAAGAATGTTTGCCTTTACCCTCTATGGTCTACTCTTATAAATGTGGCTTTCCTGTTTCCTGTTTACTTTTTGCATTAACAGTGATGGGAGGGGAAATAATTCAAAATTTGGTTTGCAGAGGGAGGAAAAAGGGTTCCAAAGCATTATTTACCTACTCAACTGAAGCAGACCTTGGTGGCCATCTGGTGCACCATATTTTTGGGTAATTAACATGCAGCCACACTTGTATTTTGTTTCCTTTTTGAAGTAAATCTGAAAATGTGTGCTAACAGACTGTCTGTAACACAAAGGAGCCAATGCTAAAAAATGATTATACTCATCCCCTTTCAAAAAACAATTAAAAAAAAATCCCCAAACTTTGTTTTGCCACCAAAGGCAGAAGCTGCCCTGAGAGCTGCCAAAGACTGTGGGTCCCAGACGGGCTTGCTTGTTCCCTTTAGTCACCACATTTGGTGAGCAATGTTGCGGGCCCAGTGTTCTGCCTTCCTGTCTGCAAGGCTCACCATCCAGAGCCTTCTGGGGGCACATACATGATCGAGTGCCTACGGCCGCAGTGGCACAGCCCCATTCATGGATTGAATTGAATCTGGGATTAGTGCTCAGTGCTTAACAGCTTGAGTTTGTTTTTCTAAATGACTTTATCATAACTATAAATTCAAGTGGGTCAACCTATTGGATGGTGACTTTGAGCATCTGTGTAGGCAATATATATTCAATGTAATCTATATGGAGGAGAAATTACTCTTTCTGCATAAAGCCTTCCAAGAGAAACCAACAAATAGGTAATATAAACAAGTTTAAACAGTTTCTTGCTGGAAGGTTTTACTTTATAATATGTCAGAGAAATTGCTTCATCCATAAAATATCTGCATGTATTTTAAGTCACCCTGAACAAACAGATGAGAAAACTCAGGCTGTCATGGTGAACTTAAGTGAAATTATTTATTACATAAATAAAAATTTGCGGATGAAAAAAGTGGTTGAGAGGCAAGGTGGGAATTAAATGAAATTTCATTGTAAAACATTAATCTCATAGCATGAACCTTGCAAACTAAATTGCTGGCTTCTAACACAAATTGATATTTAATGTTTACTTTATAAAAATGTAGAAAGATTAGCTTGTTTCGGTTGAACATAAATTATTTTCTGATTTAAGAACAATTGTTATTTTATATTTTATAGAGAGTTATATATACCAGAAAATAAATATTCTAAAGACATTATTATAGTTCCTTTTTACAGATGAGAAAACTGAGGCTTAGAAACATTAAATTACTTGTTCGTGTTAACTTGTCTAGTTAGACCTTAAAATGAAATGGAACCTAGATTTAATTAGTCCCTCTTCTCTCTCCTTAAATTCTTTTACGCCTGCCATGATTCGCTAATAAGATAGGTGCCTGGGGTACACAGATGCATAAGGCAACAAGACCAAAATATGGGTATAGTTCACCTAGGAAGAGACAAAACAATATAAAAAGCCATACAGGTATGGATATATAGAGCCTTGGGAGCAGAGAACAGCGCTTGAGTGTGTGTGTGTGTGTGTGTGTGTGTGTGTGTGTGTGTGCGCGCGCGCATGCAGTGTTGGCAGGAAGGGGTCTAGAGAGTTTCAAAGATCCACAGGAATAAAGAATGCTGTAAGTATTTTGCTCCATGGGGAAAATAAAGTATAACTGTTACATTGTTTCTCTCCATGGGTTCTCCTTTATAAATTTACTCAATTCTAATGGCATCGGAGAAAAAGCCAAAATTGGGGCGAATGTCTAAAATAACCCTTCTCTTGCGAGACCTTACCAATTCTCCAACTAAGAAGGGAATTCAGAGTTCAAGTCCAAGATGTCTGTGCCACAGCCCCACGATAACCCGAATCTTACACCGTTATGCATAAAATGCCACTGAAGAAAGTGTTTAGTCTGTCCAATTACTGTTTAAATCCTGTAGAAAGCCATTCTGTTTTACAAACCATCAGAGAAAAAAACTTTAGAACCTTTTCCTTAGAAGAGGTGATAACATTTTACTTCTATATTTAACACTCAAAATATGAGGAAATTCTTCTGGTAGATAAGGCTTTAAATCTCTCATTCTGATCTGTTCAACCCACTTCATCTTTGCTTGACTTAGTGGAGGAGAAACACAGCTGGTTTTCATTCACTCTGTAATAAATGCTTGCTTTTCTTATTGAGGTTAAAGTGGCCTGCTTGCTTTAACGTTTTATAGTGGCCCTATTTTTAAAGTATATGTATATGAATATACATTTTATTATATTTTTATTAATATACATCTTATATATAGTATAGATGTCTATTTATTAATGCAGACACACACGCATACACCCCTCCAGAGAAGTATAGGCTGTGTTTTGCTTTTTCACTAATATGTTGCTAATAGAACCAGTTGGCATAAGAAAAATTCTGGAAGACATATTAGAAACTACAGATGATACACAAATGGCTAATAAACATGTGAAAAGATGCTTACCATCATTAGTCATTAGAAAAATGAAAATCAAATCCACAATGGAATATCACTTCACAATCACTAAGATGGCTAAAATTTAAAAAGACAGACAATAATACGTATTGACAAGTTTGCGAAGAAAGTGAAACCCTCATATATTACTGGTAGGAATATAAAATGGTACAGCCACCATGGAAAAACAGTTTGGCAGTTCTTCTAAATGTTAAACATAGAGATACCATATGTCACACCAATTATATCCTAGGTAATGAAGACAGAAGAGAAATGAAAACATATACTCACATGAAAACGTATGCATGAATGTTCATAGAAACATTATTTATAATAGCTGAAAAGTGAAAACAAGCCAAATCTTCATCAATTGCTGGATGAATAAAAAAATTGTAATATACACCTATAATAAAATATTATTCAGTCATAAAAGGGAATATCTTATTGATACATGCTAGAACATGGATGAACCTTGAAAACATTATGCTAAATGTTAGAAGACAGTCACAAAAGACCAAATATTGTATGATTCCTTTTAAATGAGATGTTCAGAAAAGTCAAATCCACAGAAACAAACAAAAAGTAGGTTTGTGGCTGCCAGAGACTGGTAGCTAGAGGGAATAGGGGTGGTGGTTAATGGGTACGGGGTACAGGGTTTTTTTTTTTTTTTTTTTTTGAGTGACAGTTGAATTTTATCAAATGCTTTTATCTGCATTTATTGAGATGACAATATAATTTCCCCCTTACTCCATTAATGTGGTAACTTACGTTGTTTCATTTTTTGAATGTTAAACAAACTCTGCATTTCTGGATTTAAAAAAAAAAAAAAAGCCTAGTACTTCTCTTTGGATTTTGCTGAATTTAGCTTGCTGATTTATTTAGTTTTTTAGTTTGTGCATCTATGTTCATGAGAAAGATTGATCTGTAAATTTTCTTCATCAGACTGTCCTTATTTGGTTTTGTTATCAATGTTATGCCATTCTGTGGAAGTATTTGGCCAAGATAGAAATTGTTTCTTCCTTGAATAGCATTGGAAGACATGTAAGCCTAGGATTTTCCTTGAGTAAATGTTTATGACTAATCATTCATTTTTTAAAAAATTATAAACTAATCAAGGTTTTAAGTTTTTTTAATTAAAAAAGTGAGTTTAGAGGGAATTTGCCTCTCATTTTGTCAGACACCTAGGGTTCTACCATTGGGTGCCTCAAACCAAGTTCAGGGGCCCTGGAATAGCTTGAGTGTCATACCCTAGGTCCAGGTTCATGCTAGGGTTGTTCTCAAGTCACAGCTTTCCCAGGACAGCTTTTTTTTTTTCCCCATTTCTTTTTTTATCTTCAGTATCATATGGCACCAAGACAGCTTTCTCTGTGGTTCACCATGGTTGAGATGAGATGGGTCAAATCTGGGTCTTCACTCTACACCTGAGGGAGCCCCTCTTGGGTTCCCTCATGGGACCCCATCTCAGAGGAGGGAAGTTCTCCTACAAGTCTCCCTGCTCTGGACAGAGCCTGGACCTTTGAACTTTCTCTCTCTGGTCCTGGCTGGAAACACAGTTCAGATGTTTGATTTCCAGATCAAAGCAGCTTGTGAAACTATGGCATTCTCCTTATCCTTCTGATAATAGATTTTCAACCAAAAAGATGTTATTCCTTTTTTTTAGAGCAGTTTTCCATTCACAGGAAAATTGAAAGGAAGGGGCAGTGATATCCCACATGCCCTCTCTCCCCACACATGCACGGCCTCCCCCATTTTCCACATTCCTCGCCAGAGTGGCACATTTGTTACAACTGAGGAATCTACACTGACAAATTATCGTCACCCAGAGTCCAGAGTTTATGTTAGGGTTCACTCTTGGTGCTGTATATCCTATGGGTTTAGACAAATTTATAATGACATGTATCTACCATTATTATAATCATACAGGGTATTTTCATTGCCCTAAAAATCCTCTGGGTTCTGCCTATTCATCCCTCCTATGGATGTATTTTTAGGTTTATATTGGGAAAGAGTCAGAGTAAAGTGAAAATAACACAAAGGGGAGATGACGAAACTTAAAGGATGATAATAGTAGAAATCTGGCCTACAGTCCCTGATGTTCTCTGATAATGATAAATGGAAGACACTTTGGGCTTCTACTTTCTTTTTATTTTTGTGAATGAGATGCTCCGTATTCCATTTTCTGACCCACTATTAGCTACAGCCATCGAGAATACCTCCTTTCCAGGACAGACTGGCCTTCTAACTAGGAATGTATTATAGGAAGTAAAAGAACTGTCCCAGAAGCTACAATTCCATCTGGGAGCTCATTAGAATTTCCTAGCATAACTCTATACCTATTATAAAAGGAGGAGAAGGAGCCTAGGTACACCCTAGCTTTTTTTGTTGTTTAGTTGAGGTTTCTGGCAATGACAGCAGCCAAACCCTTCCAGAAAAAAACTGCTCAGGGCCACTGTGTAAGACAAAATACCAAGCTGGGTCAAGTTTTGGTCTATCTGAGAATGGCATTTCTTATTATAGTCTAGCCAGGTAGTCATCTCTAGGGCTGTCATAGTTTTCTTCAAATAAAGACATCTCTTACTGAGCACGGCTTGTTCTGGCTGCATGGTTTGGCTTTTTAGTCATGGCTGTCTATTCATATCTTACCTTTTCTTAAAGGGCTTCTATAGGTTGCTTCCCTCTACCTGATAGAGGCTTTTCTCATGTCTATGTAGAAGCAGCTGTGATTATTTGAGGTCCATGGTGTAGCATCAAGAGAGAAGAAAGTAAACTAGTTTAATAAGCAGAGCTACTAATAGCTTCCCAGTGATTTGGGAATTTATCCTTTTCTCCAACCCTCATTGTCATGCCAGGAGGCACCTTCGCATATCAGTAGTGATGACTGATGATATGGCAATGCCTTATGGGGCCAATCCATCACGTGTAAACTCTGCTCGGTGCTGCTTCACTTGCACTAAATGTGGCCTCTGAGAGTGGAGTTTGGCAGTGCTCCAATGTGCCTTTCTGGCTTCTGTCCTGGTGTTTTTATATATGATCTGCAGGTGTTACTGCTATAATTTGTCTAGGAGTTGCATATGATGTCATGCTTGTGCTAGCCTAGATTTTCCTAGTATAGGAAAAAAACACTAAAAATGGAATGACTGATGATTACATAATAAAATAACATCCTGGAAATAGCTTTGTGTGCCTGTTGCTGAGATGAGAGCATATGGTTATCACTAATTTAGAGTTGCCTTTGAGAATTAATTTAATTTGGAATAAGAGATCCAGGCAATATTTGGCATCAAACATATGATTATGATTTTAGAATTATGAAGAGATGATTCAATCTCTTGTGAATTTTAGCAATAAGGTGTTTTAAAGGAGGTAGAGGAGGATATCGACTTGAGATGGTCTGAGATTAGTGAATTGAAATTAAGGATCGGTTTTAATCACACTAAACGATACTGCATTTTTCACGGCCATTGTGTTGACTTGTCCAACTTATTCCGTGCATTTTAAACACCTACTGTTTCCACTTCTCTCTACTAAAACCAATGTAGGTGTTGAACGAAATATACCAAGACATATGTCAGTAAAGAGTGATTTCTAGGAATATATTAATAATATCATTGTAAAATATCTTCATTTGGAGATTTTAATATATTTAGGTTTATAATTTTTTAAAAAGTCAAAGCAAAATTAAAAAAAAAAATGACCTCAATGTAAATGTTAAGTCCACTTGCTTCCATGGTTTCCTTATAACCAAACAGAAACAGGAGCAAAGGGTCTTTGGGATTCTTGGAGTTAATAAGATTTGTGACGGCTCCCATCCTTGTTACATAATATCTTTGCCCCTTCCAAAGAGCTATGAGGAGTCTGGTGAAAAATTCAGAGAAGCCGAATTAAATGAAATGTTCTAGAAAATGAGCCAGGCTGGATGCGGATTCTTTCTGTCCCTAAAATATCTCATCCTTGTTTTCACTCCTCTTGTTCTCCAGCTAGCTTGTAGACAAAAATATTTCCTTATACAAATGGCTTTTTAATCGCTAAAAAAAATTTGGATGATCCCAATTGTAGCAGTACAGTAACAATGCAGTTAATAATATGTAATATTTATTGAGCATCTTCTATTAAATATAAGACATTATTAAATACATCTTAGGTTAGCTAGTAGTGTTCTCCCTGTTTTACAGATTTGAGAAAACTGAAACTCAGGTGAAGTGTTTTGCTTTGGTTTATACAGCTGGTAAACGACAAAGTGGGGATTTAAATACAGATCTGATTGGATTGGTTCTAATTCTGTGCTCATTCAACTATGCCATACTGTTGTCCCTAGTAATATAGACTATTCTTTTATCTGTTTACAATTAACAAGTACACCACACTATCTCAATTAATAATCCTGTAGATGCTATTTCCATTTTATAGTTGAGAAATTAAGAAATCAAAGTCCAGGGAAGTGAGCGATATTCCCAAGTTTACTCAACTAGGAAGAGGCACAGTTTGGACCTGAACTTAAATCATCTGAATTCTCATCCATGTTGCTTTCACTATACAAACTTAGCTTGGCCACAAGACTGCAGATTGGCAGGCAACTTTAGATATTAATGCAATTTCCAAGTAGTAAATATTGCTGTTCCTTCAAAAGTAGTCAAAACAATTAAAAGGAGGAAACTTTTCATTTAGCAAATAAGTACTGCTGACCTTTTACTTCACTTTGTAGTTGGTAAATTTAAGTTTACTTTGGTACTGGCTCTAGTCAAAGAATCATCCTGAGTGTCTTTATGAGAAAGGCCTACTCTTAGAGGCTACCTTCCGGTAGTGATGAAGTAGCAAAGAAGCAAGCAAGAATAGAGAAAAATCCCTAGCCACAAAAGAAAATAAAAAGTCCCAGGATGGAGTATATAAAATCTGCAATAAACACATCTAAATTTGGCAAATCACTCCTGAGAGTAGATGGCACACCTACACAGGCTTATAATTGCAAGGATCAGTATTTACTGGTTGAATGAGAGTGGTGTGTGCAATGAAAGCAGTTCTAGAGGATTAACTGAGATGATTAGTATAGCCATTGTTGTATTGAGAATGAATGTTTGTTATGTGCCCAGATTCCATTTTTTTTTTTTTTTTTTTTAGAGGTAGGGTCTTGCTCTATCACCCAGGGTGGAGTGCAGTGGTGTGATCATAGCTCACTGCAGCCTCAAACTCCTGGGCTCAAGTGATCCTCCTGCCTCAGCCTCCTGAATAGCTGGGACTGCAGGCATGTGTCACTATGCCCAGCTAATTAAAAGTAAATTTTTTTTTTTTTTTTTAGAGACTGGGTCTTGCTATGTTGCCCAGGCTGGTCTCAAACTTCTGGTCTCAAGTGATCCCCCACCTAGGCCTCACAAAGTGCTGGGATTACAGACGTGAACCACCATGCCCAGCTCCAGATTCCTCTTAATACAGTTGTTGGTAATTATGCATGTGTGTGAGTGTGTGTAGGATAGAGGAAGAGAGAAAGGAAATGAACAGAGTGAAAGCATGAAGTGAGAGAGAGGAGAGCAAGGCCTCTTAAAGAAGACAATGTGCATTATTTGCACTTGATTTTGCCTCTCATTCTTTCTTCAAGTAGCTGAAAGTGTAAGGCCATTGTCAACTTACAAGTTGTCAAAGTCAATCATCATTTTGCCTGATTTCTTTCTAGCTTTTTTAGCTTGTTGATCACGCCTTTCTTATTTTGACCAGATGCTTTTCTTTTAGTTCCTTCATAACCTATTTCTTCATTTAATGTCATTTAAAAGCTACCTGAATCTATGTATTCCTTAAATGTTCTCATTTCCCCCAAAATAAGTCAGTAATATAAAACAAACTGTATGTTTATGACATAAGCCCAAATATCAGTTATAGTAATAAATGTGAATGAAATGAAATTTCCTATTAAAAGACATAACCTCTCAAAATAAAATAAAGCAAAAACATTAAAAGTAAAAGGGCAGAGCTGTATTCGGCAAATGCTAATAAAAGGAGGAATTGTTATGCTAGCATAAAAATAGATTTTAGGTAGAAATTATTATAAAAAAACTAAGAGAGTTATATTTTTATACTGATTGAGGATAAAATTTATAATGAAAATATAGCACTTCCCACTAACAAACACATTTTTTATATATTTGCTTGCTTGTTTAGTGACTACCTGATTAGAATGTAAGCTTCACGAGGGAGAAAACACTGTTAGAAATTAAGGAGCTGCCAAACACAATGAAACCCAATTATAGTGAAAGATTTTTAATAGTCTTTGAGTAGCTAAAAAACAAACAAAATACAAAGAGACAGAGGACTGAATAATATAATTAACAAAGTTGGTGGATCAGATGTATCTTGAATGATGTCTCTTGCAACAGAGAATTAACTAATTTACTCAACAAACGCTTATTAAGGACCTGCTAGTTGAAGTAATATGACACTCATAGTTCTTAATATGTTGGGGAACCTGACCTACTCTGGAATATTTTTGGGGGGAAATGACTTTTAACATGAGACCTGAAGGATGAGTTGACTTTTGAGTGAAAAGTGAGAGGAGAATTTGGGGTATGGAGAATAACGTGTGCAAAATATGACACATTATTGAGTAACACCACACCTTACTCAATAGTGTGTGGTATGTATGTCGAGGAATATTTCTGTTAACCCAGGGGAAGATCAAGAATGCTTTGCATTGAATCGTCAATACCAATTACCTTGAGGATAAGGGGTACTTTCATTTACTAGTCTGCATCATGGTTTAAGAGCTGGGATTACAGTGAGCATAAGGATTCTTTAAAGCAAAAAGGAACAAATGCCACTCAGTGCACATGCGGATTCAGGAGTGAAGGCAGGTGAAAAATTCAGGTGAAGGTCAAGTTTAATGAAAGGCATCCATTTCAGAAGCTCTGATCTAGTTTGCTTCTCAAAAATGGTTCTCTAAATTTAACAGGCTTGCAAATCATCCAGGAATCTTATTAAAATATATATCGGGATTCAATAGGTCTAGGCAATGGCTTGAGGATCTGAAGGACAGGGAGACACTAACATCTGACCCTTCTAGCTCAGTGGTTCTCAATTTTGGAAGCTGATTATAATTACCTGGGACTTTGCTCCTTAAGCTTGTGGTGCTTACACCAGCAGCATTGGCATCAGCTGGGAGCTTGTGAATAATGCAGAGTTCTCAAACTAGTGAGCAAAAAGTCCTCTGGGGTCATTACCAGATATGCAGCTTCCTGAGCCCCACTCCAGAGAATAAGAAGCAGCTTGATCTTGGGTGGTCTCTGCAAATCCATGGCTTCCAGCTACAAGCCTCCATGGAGATTCTGAAAGAGCTGGTTCTTTTGTTGGTTTGTTTGTTTTTGTTTTTTACTTATTTATTTTATTTCTGCATATTATGGGGGTACAAATGTTTAGGTTACATTGCCCTTGCCTCCCCCACCCCAGTCAGAGTTTCAAGCATGTCCATCCCCCAGATGGTGTGCATCACACTCATTATGTTTGTATATACCCGTCCCCTCCTCCCCTCCCATCTGCCTGACACCAGATAAATGTTATTCCTATATGTGCACTTAGGTGTT
>RJWJ010002818.1:32099-94614 GCA_004363605.1 Indri indri | reverse complement strand
ATTTGCGTATGTTGAACCATCCCTGCATCTCTGGAATGAAGCCCACTTGGTCATGGTGGATTATTTTCTTAATAAGCGCCTGGATTCGGTTAGCTAGAATCTTGTTGAGAATTTTTGCATCTATATTCATAAGGGAAATTGGTCTGTAGTTTTCCTTTTTTGATGCATCCTTTCCTGGTTTTGGTATCAGAGTTATGTTGGCTTCATAAAACATGTTGGGCATCTTTATGGTATTAAATATCTGAAATATTATATGATTTGTTTTGATTTTCAGATAAAATCCAGTCATTTTAATTGATATAAATTGATTATAGGCATGCGACACATCCTTCAATTGATGTGTACTAAAAAAAAGATGGTAAATTTTCTTAATTCTTACTTTATAGTCCATTTTTTTATACCATTGCCTTATAGGCTAAAGTGTTTTTTAAAAAATTTGTGTTATTTTGAAGTTAAGACCTCTAAACTTTGGAAATATTAACCTGGACACAGGCGATTCTCTGACATTATGGGCAAACCCTCTCCTATAATTCTATGTTTATTGGTATACCTAAAAATTACTTAGTTGCCATCTCTAAAATATGTTTTACACTGTTGATTTAATTGGTTAAACTCCAACCACAAACTCTGGACTTGTTCTTGCCACATTCTCCTCCTCTAACTCCATGTCCAATCGCCGAGTCCTGTCAACTCACATTCCTAAATACCCCTCCCATCTTCCCATCTCTCTTCTTTTCTGGGGACCCAGGCTCATGCAGCATCCATTGTCGGTTTCCTTTGTAGCACGTGCAGTAGCCCCATGGGAGTGGGCTGGGTCTGCTTTGCATCCTACTTTTTCTTAATCCCTAGCAGAGTGCCAGACATGTGGTGGATATTGAATGCATATTTGAAGAATGAATGAATGCTTTACCTAGTTTGAACTATCAGGAACTCTGAATTGGTAAACCTTAGCATATCAGGTTGAATTCAATGTCACCAACAATTTATACAAGGCACTGCCTGTCTAGGTTGCAAGAAATCCTCTAGAAATTGTTTTATGTACTTTATAGATGCAATGCACTCTCTTTGGTTATGGTTGCCAAGTCTTGTGTTTTCTGACACAAATAGTGTTGACTTGAAACGCCTATCATGTCAAGGTTTTCTCCAAAGAGAAGAGTGGCAATGGGTATCTATTTTGAAAACCAGACAATGAGGTAATGACCTAACGGCTGTTGTCTTTAGTCCAGGAAAAGAAGTAACAATAAATTAAACAGAGGTGTGCTAGAATCATGAACATACATCCTGTGGGTTGAGGCAAGCCAAGGACAGAACCAGAGAGGTCTGCGGAGGTCATGGAAACCTGAGATCTCATTTTCCTCCTGCCCTTCTCGATCCTGGGAAGGGGAACTTGGAGAGAATTTGAAATACAAAAGGCAGGCCTCCTTCATTCCCAATGGCCAATAAATAAATGACTATTTCTAGTGTGCCGTGTGCATATTTGGGATCCAAAAAGGAGCTCCAGGGATGTTAGAAATAACTTGCTACTGTCATTTGTATTTTTTATGACCATTTTTTCCTTAAATAGCTTTCCAATAAATTTTATTCATTTTTTTGGTAGACGTTACATTCTTTATTCACAAAGCTTCCAGAACTTTCATGGCTCTTAATATGTGGTGCAAAATTTTCTCTCCCTGTTTAACAATACTCCTTATGTTATTATAGGTACATTCTTTATCTTTGGTGTGTTGTCAATTAACATTTTGCAGTGAGAAAAAATGCCTCTAAGGTTTTATTTTCCTTCTAATTACAGAAATCCTGCAGCTCAGAGCTGACATTCACAGGGGGACTTTTAATGCAGCATTAATTTTGTGTCCAATTTCTCCTGGGTCGCTGTGTGTGGGCAGCGCCTGTTAACCCTACCAGAGTCTGGTGGGTGCAGCGGGAGCCGAGCCAGTCGTGAAGGCTTGGAGCTGCCAGCTGCAGACTAATGACAAACGCAGGTAAGTGGGTCCCTGAAATCCTTATTTCTGGTGTGGCAATTGCCCAGACCTGGAGGTTTTAGGGTCTAGACTTAATTGAAAACAGGGAGAATAAATCTGGTGTTTGAGTAAATGAAGCGATCGCTTCTCTGTGTTCAGAAAAGTTTCCTAGTGGGTAGAAAGTCTTGAGGTTTGAGAATCTAGTCCCAATAAAGAGTGTTTTCACAATTTTTCCTGCATAAAGCTGAGAACGCTCCCAATTCAAGGTAATAAGCCAACAATTTTTATTAGAAAAGTAGCATGTTTCCGAAAGGATCACTCGAAGATCAAAAAAGATACAAATGCACAGTGCTTACCAATCCTCTGACTTCAACAGCAAAGCCAGACTGAGGCCTCCGGAGGCCCTAAGCCAATACATGCCTACCCCGACCCCAACGTGTGCAATTTAAGATGAAATCAATACTTAATGGTGAAAAAAAAAGGTGTAGGGAAATCAAAGAAGTTCTAACTCCTTTTCCCCAAAATGACTCTTTTCAAGTTTTTTAATATTTAAATAATAAAATTATTTAAAAACAATTGGGAGATGGGTGCGGGAGTGCCACAAGATATATATGGTTTGCATTTTGGGTAATTCAGTGCTAAGCGGAAAGCCTCTAGGAGAAAGATACTTATTTTCATGGCATGGGCAGAGTTACTTGGTGGCAAATCAGGCCTAGGGAACTATATCAAAATGAAATACAGTGCTGTCACCTGGTGACCACCCTCTGAAATCACATAATACCGTCCTCTGGGACTGCGGCCCTCACTTTCCTGCTCCCTCCCGCCCAACAGCTTTAGGCAACATCGTGGATTTTAGCGCTAGAGCCACGTGAGAGCAAATCCCATTTTGCGTCCCCACTTTACAGATGGGAAGCCGAGATCTTAAGAGGTTAAAGGGACAGCCTGGTCTGTGCCTAGCTCATGGTGCATTAGTGGTAGAAGAAGGTGCTTGAAGCCACCAAGCTGGACTTAAATGGCAGCTCTACAATTCACCAGCTGTGAGATGACAGGCAAAGTTTTGAACCTGGCCAGATCTCGGTTTCCTCGTGTGTGGAATGAGAGCTCCATTGGAACAATGGGGTTATTGGGGTGACCAGATGACATACTATATCAAATTTGCCCGGCAAATCACTGGTTGCTATTATTGTTGTTATGGTCCTGGGTCACTGTCGTCGCTATCGTTATTTTTGTTTACTGGAAACTCCCAGCTTCGGGAGGATCATTTCCATATGTCAAATTGCTTTTAAGGGACAGACGTGAGTGGTCATTGCAAAAAGGCAGAACTGAACCAGAGGAGGCTTGGCTGGAACAGAGCCTGCCCAGGTTTGGAGGTAGCGGAGATGGCGCTTCGGGCTGAGTTAAGGCTGTTTTCTCTGGGCTCCCAGGAGGTACTTGAGCTCAGGGGATCTCTGGGTGCTGTGCTCCCTGTGTCCCCTTGAAGTTACTTCCCAAGTTAAGGGGTCACTGCTGTCTGTGCCAGGCACCACGATCATCCCTCTCACTCCATTAGGCTGGGGCAGGAACTCCCTCGGCCCTCAGGGGTTACCCTCAGGACCATGTTACATTTCCTTCAGAGTCACTGGCGCTACAGCAGGGCTGGCCACGGCCACCAGAGAGTGGGGGGTGGGTAGCGGGGGCGGCGGGGTGGGGGGAGAGAGTTGAATGAGAAGTTAAAAGTTCAGGCTCTTGAGATACACAGTCTACCGCATGTACCACATATTGGCTGTGGTAATCTGGGCAAGTTACTTCTTTAAAACTTTGTTTCCTCATGTATAAAATGGGGTAAAAACTATAATATTGTTTACCTTCTTGGAATGTTGTGAGAAGTAAATGAGGTTAGTCCATGTATAGCACACAGAACAGTGCCTTGAACCCAATAAATACGCAAAACATGTTGGCTCTCATATATATAATGGAGTGCTAAATTTAGCATTTTTATCAGTCTCTAGGCAGTGCTTGGTGTGGCTATAATCAAGTAATTATTCACCATACTCCTGAAGCTCACTTTACTCATGACATGCGATCATCTGAGGGTATTCTTGGATGGCTTTGTATGCTGCCTGTATTTTCTGAACCAAAATGTTGACACAATATGTGGGTTGCCTTAGATTAGGATACTGACAACGAAACAGTGCCTTAAAACCTGAGATGCATGTTTGCACCTTCATTTTGCACACTTGCACTCATGTTACCTACGTGATAAATAGGAGCAAAGAATAAGCTAGAAGAGTTGCTGCATAATTCTACAAATCCAGGACTTTCAAAGTCGGAGAGGCAGACTGACGTTTCCAGAGCATCTTTTCTTTACAGCTTCCGACTTCTAAGCTCCTGTGAACTTATTTTCCTCAATCCTCCTTTTATAGAAACCAAAATCCTGAATCTTGTGGACTTCCGACACCACTAGAGAAAGATATTTAGGTCTGAGTTAGAGCCGTCAAATACAGTGAAACTTAGTGTGTCCCTAGGGTCCTTGGTTGAATTCATGAGAAACCAAATGTGGGCCACTTAATCAGAATAAGGATTTTACCACATCAACAGCAGGGGTGACGAGCCAGTTCTGAATGGACAGGCATGAGGGAGCCGGGCAGCAGGGAAATGGAGTCAGGCCAGGAGAACCGTCTACTCCACCGCTGACACTGCACCCGCCCAGCCCCGACACCGCCGGCTCTCAGAGATGCCATTGCCCTCTCCAGAACCAAGCCCTGGGTGGAGCGTGTGATTACACAGGCCTGGCTCACTTGCCATTAATGGCAGAGAGGGAAAAACTGGTCCTTCCTGTTGGAGGAAGCCTCTTACCAAGACTCCCACAGTAGGGGCTTTTCCTGAAAGGTCCAGCAAATACCAATGGAGACCCCTCTCTCCTTATCCAAATAGTTTCCATGCACTCGCAATGTATGATCACTTCAACAAGCTGTGAGTGACATCTACCACGACACCAGGGGAGTGATGGATAGCATAGCAAGTGGAAACTGTTGCTAAGTTACAGAGTTGCTACTAATGAACGCTCATTTCTGTATTCATGAAAATGAGGAATCTCAGCACTTTACCTTAGAATCAGTTATTCTAATTCCACTCACAGTGCTTGTCTGAATATATAAAACTGCAATATTTAAAAGTCTCTAAATATGTGATCTCTCTTTTGTTATTAATTTATTGAATAACCATTGTGTGCCAGGCACTGTGCTGAGTTCCTTACATGTATTGTCTTTATTTAGTCCTCATAATGTCTTCAGGAGCTACACTCAATTCTCATTCTTATTTTTAGAGGTGAGGAAATCAAGGCATAGAGAACCGTAGCTAATAAGATTGAAGTAAGCACTTGAACTCAGACTTGTCTGGTGCTAAATAAAGATCATGTTATTAACTACTGAGCTATGGTACTTAATTCAGCCCAAATGTTTTTCATTATTAATGATTGATTTTAAAAGCAAAGGTATAATTATGTATGGAAAGACAGAGTGTTGATGAAAGTATTAAGGAAAAAAAAGAAGCAGAACATTACTGCAAAAGGAGCTATGGATGTTTTAAGCAGACAGAACTCATTTAAGTCCTTACTTTGGTGGCATTTGGAGACAAGACAGTTTATCCCACTGAACTTAATTTTTTAAGTTTTAAAATGAAGTTAATCACTAATCACTCACTAGAGTGGTTGAATGGAAAATATCAAGTGTGGGTAAGTGTAGAACAGCTGGAACCCTCACACACAGCTGATGGTCGTGTAAATTCATACACATTGGCAAACCGGCAAATTGACCAAAGCTGGATGTGCAGGACATGGGATCCTACAGTTACTCCTGGGTGTCTACCTAACAGAAATTCACACACAGCTCACCAAAGCACATGTCCTAAAAAGTCCACAGCAGCACTGTCCAAAATATCTCTACCCTGGAAACCGCCCAAATGTCCACTAACCAGAGTGAGTAAATATATTGTGGTATACTCACAAAATGGAATACATATATATATATTTAATAAATGATGAGAACAAATAAATAAGAACAACACACAACAAAAAGGTTGACTCTTCCAAAGATGATGTTGAGGGAAATAACGTAGACCCAAAAATGTACATACGGAATGATTCCACGTATGAAGTTTGAAACCAGGACAAAGTAGTCAATCTACTAAAAGTGGGTGTAGTGGTGACCCTTGCATGGGAGAGACTATTGGAAGGGAATATCACAAGGTCTTCTGGGGTCTGGTAATATTGTGGGTTATTTTTATTTGTTTGTGTGTTCTGTTTGCTTTTATGTGACTGCTGAATGTGTTGTGTTCAGTTTGTGAAACTTTGTCAAGCTTTACAATGATGATATATACATTTTTCTGCCAACAGAAGTTTTTTAAAAATGGTGATGATAAAACTGACTTCACAGTGCTGTTGTGGAAATGAAGTGTTGTAAAGTTCCTGGGATGGAGCAGCCATTCAACCACTGCATTCCCCTCAGTAAGAGTTCGGTGGCAGTGGTGCGTGGGGAGAGCCGGGGAGCTGGAGGCTACTGGAGTTCCAGGTGGCTACTGGAGTTCCAGGTGTGAGTCAGCAAGATCTCAGGTGGCAGCCAGAGTGGAAAGGGAGAGTCTGGGTTCCCAGAGCAGGAATGGCCTGTGAAGGAGACCTTGGTTGGGGACTGATACAACCACAGGTCTGGGGGTGGGACTAGGCAGTGGAGGCCACTTTAGTAATGTCAAAGAGGCTGGTCAGGGAGGCCAAAAGGCCATGATGTGGGTACTGGGGTGGGGAAAAAGGAGATTGGAGAGTCAAAGGCCAGTTCAGGCCAGTAGAGGTTGGAGACAGAGGAAGAAATCCCCGTGTCTAACATCTTAAAGGGGGAGGCTGCTGGACCATGCTGAGCAGGTCTGGTACAGAGTAGAGGCTGTAGTCTCTACTGCTAAGGAACAACAACATTTCCTGCCTCCATCCTTCCCTTCCGTCCCATCTAAGCTCTGCACAAGTAAGCCTTCTTTCTGCTAACCGTGCTCTAACATCACCTTTTTAATCCACATCACAAGGTGGATGAAAACACAAGTGGGAGTGCAGAGTTGTGGGTACTAAACATGCTCTGTGTGAGCGAAGGAGTCATTCAACTGCACAAAGACTCAGTGTCCTCAGCCAGCTGAAGACACGATTGAGATGTGCCCAGCAGAGGTCAGATATTGTCAGAACAAATGTGATAATGGACTCAACAGTGACTTGAGGCTGGGCACGGTGGCTCACGCCTGTAATCCTAGCACTCTGGGAACCCAAAGCGGGAGGATCTCTTGAGCTCAGGAGTTCAAGACAAGCCTGAGCAAGAGCGAGACCCCATTTCTACTAGAAATGGAAAAATTAGCTGGGCGAGGTGGTGCACACCTGTAGTCCCAGCTACTCGGGAGGCCGAGGCAGGAGGATAGCTTGAGCCCAGGAGTTGGAGGTTGCTGTGAGCTAGGCTGATGCCACGGCACTCTAGCCCAGGCAAGAAAGTGAGACTCTGTCTCAAAAAAAAAAAAAAAAAAAAAAAAAAGAGTGCCTCGAAAGTCTACAGAACTCGGTAAATACAGGATGGTATAATTCATGGTAGATACCAAATTGCTCTTGATTCATTTTGTTGCTTTATTCTATCGTCTTTCTTTTAAGTTCTGGGTCTGTGCTTTGAAGAATTTCTTGCACAGTCTTAACCCTTCAGAGTATCTAAGGTGCTTGTGACCATTCTCTAACCTGAAATCCCTGTAAATTATTTTATTTGTACCTTGAAGTGCCGAGACCCAGTTACCTCCTCTGACACTGATGTTAAGTAGCTCACTTAGCCACACCAGCACTAACGAGTCCAACCAGGCATAGCAAGACAACCCAAGTTAAGCTCTTCTGCATTTTGCAAGCTTGTGCAAATGTAGCCTGGAGAGGTCAAATGTGGAAAATCTAACTATCCGAGCTTGAGATGCAATGAGTTTCCTTTTTTGTCCCGTTGATTCAAAGGCTGTCCAGGCAAACGATCTAATGTGTTTCATCCCTTTTCTACTTGTCAAGGCACCATGGAGTATGTCAGAACTTATTTAAGTTAAAAAAAAAAAAACTAAACAAAACACCTGTGTTCCTTTTTGTGGTTTCTTCTAATGCCTGAAAATGAAGTGTTTCACTGTGTAGTGAATGCCTGTGAAATCCAGGTTTGCAGGGCAATGCAGTGTGCATGTCGATTCTGATCCAGCTACATTTATGGAGCACCTGCCACATATTAGACATGGGTGAGGCACATCACATCCATCACCGGGGGGTTGGACGGGGCAGATGCTGCAGCTGGTAACAGCTATATTGAGTTGCTTGTGCTGGAAAGAGTGTCTTAGTTTGTGTTTCCCCCAGAAGCAGCCTCTGAGATAGGGATCTGATTGTAAGTCATTTATCTGGGAGGAGATCTCAGGAACCAGCACTAGGGGAGTGAAGAATTTAGACAGGGAGGAGAAGGAAGGTGATAAAGGATGAGCAACCAAACAAGTTCCTACTGTGGGCAAATCGAGCTTAATTCTGCTGGGGACCTCTGGGAGTTAGGTCACGTGCCTCAGAATGATCTCACCATCCATCATCACTGTTCCATGGCGCTGCTCCCAGGGATAAAGAGTCTCTCAATTTTGCCCTCAGGCAGAGATTGCAGGTGCTGGCAGTTCCCAGGTGATCCAGCCTGGAAATGTTAATGCCTAGTCCACGTGGTTAGGGCTGCCGCAGTGCTCGCCATGCAAAGGGAGGAGACCAAAGCTACACCCTTTGGGGGTTCCCCAACCCTCTCAGCCTAGAAACCTACATTTGGTGGTGGGGGTGGGGGTGGACATGCAAACATCCTGGCAAAGAATTAGATGAAAATCAGTGTTTCTTTATTTGATGTTTTTACTTGAGTCTCTTAGGCAAGTCTGATGTGTCACCTAGATGACATCCTTGTGTGGGTCAGTGTCAGAGGTGAAGAGATCATGCTGGACTGGAACCCAGGAGCTCGGAAGCTTGCACTGCAGGTCCCTGAGGGAAATGTCCAGGCAATATTTGTTTCTATCATACAAAACTTTTGTCCCATACCCGCAGCAGAAGAAATGGCTTGAAAAAATGGAAAAAAAATGTTTTATGTCTCTTCAAAACATACCCCACTCCTTTTGGAGAACTAGGGCCTGCATCCCTGCCTTGGGTCAGTGGTCAGGAGGGGCAGGGGAATGTCCTTTATTCTTTGTGCCACAGGAGATGGGATTAATCCTGGCGGAAGTCCTGAGATTGTTTTAGCCGCAAATGGGATTATGGGATTAATCAGAACCTTTAAAAGCTCTGTACTTCTGCTCAGAAGCAGGATGTGGGTACTTTGAGAGGGGAGTCTCCAACCTCCTCGTTTGCCAGCAAATTAACAAACTCCTCTTTCAGTCTCCTCAAACCACTTGTCCTCATTCTTCTGATGTGGCCTTGGGGACAAGCACCAACCTCTCAGTAACATACCCAATGTCATGTCCTGGTGATCCAGGAGGGACCATGTGGAGAGGGATGACACCAAAGATTGACCCAGGTCCTCACTAAAACAAAACATGGGCCTCCAAGTCCCACTCCCTAATACTGAGCCACAGATTTTGTACCTCTCGTTAATGGAAAATAACCCAAACTCTGTAAAATAATTTAAAGAGGTTTATTCTGAGGACCATGGCCTGGAGCCATGTCCAAGAAGCCTTGAGCAAGTGCTCTCACCGTGGCTGGGTTACAGTTTGGTTTTATACATTTCAGGGAGACAGGAATCACACGTAAAGTCATACATCAATATTGGAAGGCATACATTGGTTTGGTCTGAAAAGACAGGACATCTTGAAATGGGGGCTTACAAATCATAGGTGGGTTTAGAGATTCTTTAGTTGACAATTGGCTGAAAAAGTTAAGCTTTGTTTAAAAGACCCAGAATCAGTGGAAAGGAATGATTAAGATAAGGCTCCGCTAGGCTGCTGAGTTTCTGTCTTTCATGGTCTTAGGCCAGTTAATGAGTTACAAAGGATGTCTCCAGGGAGGGAAGGGGGCAGTGAGACTCTGACCTCCCTTCGCATGGCAACAACTCAGCGTTAGGGTATTTCTGGGGTGCCCTTGGCTCCCCCCAGTCAGCTGGGGGAGCTTATGATTTTATTTTAGTTCACACTCTGATGATGAGGAAGGGTGGCCAAGGCGAGTAAGTGAGGAAGGGGCCCCACGTTCAACACTGAGAGCTGTGCTGAGGCAACACGGAGCAGATGATCAGGGCTCTGTGGTCGGGCTGATTCTAATCCTGGCTCAGCCACTATGTGGCTTTGAAGTCTTGACCTCTCTGTGAGGAGGCTTCCTCATCACTACCCGCCCGCAGGACTGATGGAAGGATGGAGGGAGGTCGGTAGGTAGCAGTGGTGCCTGTGATGGGAGCCAGTGTTGTGTAGCCGCCCGTTGCCAGCAGGGGGCAGCCCAGGGCCATCTCACTGTGTGTCGTTAAGGGAGACGAGAAAGAGGGAAGTTGAGGAGGGAAATCTAGAGTTAGTACAGATCTCCAGCTCGGGATCAGTAAGTCTTGGTCCTGACCCGCTCTCTGGGACAGCGAGAGAGGAAAAGGAGGCAGAGGAACAGAGAGTGGGAAGGAAGAAGTAGAAAGAGGAGAGGGGAAGAGAGAGGTCTGAACTCCACCTTTGGGTTGGAATATGCAAAGCAAAGTTTATTCTGATTTTTTTTTTTTGAAAAATTTAACCCATTTATGAGTTGGTATGGAGGGGTTGTAACACTTTTAAAAAGTGCTTTAAATTTTTTTTAACTGTAGATATTCTTTGATATACACGGAAGTGAGAGTTCAATTTCTGTCAGATATACATAGAGACTTTAAAAAATAGATAATATCTTCACATGGTTCAGTGAGGGTGTGTGTTTGGATCGACACAGAAAGGTGTTCACCGGGAATCTCGCTTTCACTCCGTTCTCATCCTCCGCTCCCAACCCCCACAGGTGACCACTTTTATCAGTCTCTTATGTACACTTCCGGAGTTTCTTTATGTAAATGCAAGCAAATATGAAAATATATTTTAACTTCCATCCCCCAAGAGATGTTTAAAACGGATCATAATAACAGGTATCATTTTATTAACTATATACCAAGTATCCATTTCATACATATCAGACTCATTTTACAGATGAGGAAATTGAACACAGAGAGTTAAAAAACTTTCCCAAGGTCATACAACAAGGAAGTTGGGGAGACAAAACTTGAACCGTCTTGGTGTCTGGAGTCTGAGGTCTTAGCCATTACGCAATGCCACCTTTTAGAAGGTAATTAAAGTCCATAGAGAGACTATCCCTGTTATCTTCAAAGGGGCAGTCTTTTTAGTAGCTCCTTGCCCAGAAACTATTCCTTTACGGCCACAACTTTTAGGACCATGTAAGTCATTACTCCCAGTGTCTTAACAAAGAAGGGAGTGCAATCCCTGGACGCAAGGATGTGCAGATGGAGTGGCCCTTGCTCCTGGGATCCCCTGAGGTGTTCGGTTAGCCCTGAGGGTGCGTCAATCTCTGTGTGAGACCAGAGCTCACCGTGAGCTGTGCCCAGTGTGTGGGGAAAGAGCTCTGCACTGTGGTTCTGTTACCTACAGGATAAAAGCCAACTTCCTCAACTATGTCTAATCTAATCACCTTCCGCCGCATATCTTACCATGAACACATTGCTAAGCACTACACTTTTATTCTCAGGGGCTACCCTACCAATGCTCTTAAGCTCCCCGCCCCCCAAATGTTCCTATCTTTCTGGTTAACATTTCAGAAGTACACAGGAAATCGTGGTGTCTTGCTAGACAGTTTTTCCCAGTCTGGTTGAGATTCTTAGACCTCACAATCTTGAAGCCAACGACAATAGACACTTAGGGCTGAGAATTCAGAAGTAAGAGCCTGTAGGCCATTACCAAGGTCAGATAAATGAATCCCCAAAGTACAGCAATGTTAGACTTGATTTTTCCCACTTTGGACATACAGAGACCTGCTTGCTGGCCTGTGTGAGCTGCACAGCTGAGCACCGTGGGCTGGTTCCGGGGAGGTTTGCACCGGGAGGGCGTCTCACAACCGTCCTGGCCCTGAGCTTCCAGTGGGTTAGGTGAGCAGGGATCTAGACTCACTGTTTGCATTTCCTCCATTCCCTTATCACCCCCGAACCCGCTTTTGGTCTCCATGAGAATACTGTCCACTAAAGGAAAAAATCAAGCTTTTAAATTGAATTAGCTTTGTTCACAAGTCGTACTGAGGATGATAGACTGATGACCTGGGACCGCGCTCAGAGAGGTTCTGTCAGACCCCTGCCACACCGCGGTTCAGTCACCGTCTAGCTCCAGGTGCCGGGGTCCACTGCGTGTGAAATCGCATCACACTTGCTCAGTTACGTTGGAGCAGAACCACATCAAGGCTTGGGGGTGAGAGCGCATCTGGGTACAGATGACGGAAGCGTAATTACTGACCCCCCCAGGAGCTACCCTCTGTGTAGGGAAAGGCGAGGACTACCCATTTGTGCTTTAAGGAGTACAGGGACTCAGGCAAGAGACACGGGGGGCCACGTGCTCTATCCTCTTTTGTCTTCAAAGGATCTTTCCAAAGAGCTGCGCATTGTCACGTTGTCACAGCGCAGGGGCTTTGTGAAATTGCGCAGCCAGGCAGAAACGGGCCCGCGCAGCTTCTCACATTTGGGGCTTCGCCTCCCAAAACCCTGCTCAGAGCTCCTTTTGAGATAAAACCTGCCGTGAGGAACGTGCTGAGCTGACAACCTCCAGCTGATGCACCCGTGAGATCCGCCTGGGCCGCGCACAGCCACCGAGCAGGCGCGATGGGTGCAGAGCTCGCCCGTTTCTGCCCGACGTGCGGCCCCTGCCGCGGGCGCTCGTTCTGGGGCCCCGCGGCCCCGCTGAGGCCTTCTCGGCGCTGCTGTGCGGACCGAAGCTCTCCCTGCACGACCCTCCTCCTTCCCCGCGCCCCTCACAGGTGTCCACAGCTGCGCCACGGCTGAGGCTCGCCCACCTCCTCAGCCTCCCTCTCGCCTTGTCCTTGAGAACATTCCGCCCCCAATTTCTCGTTCCTTTAATTCCCTCTTGGTGTTTGCTTCTCACAGGACCAGGATGTACACAAATTTCCACTGGAAGTCCTCAGACAGATCACGGCGACCTTGTCCAAAAGTCTTCTGCAGATCACACGTCGTCCCTTCCCCAGGGCACCCGCCCCCTCCTGTGCCTCCAGCACCCCTGCTCTCTCCTCTCTCTCCCCCCCTTTTGTCTTCCCGCCCACCCTGCTGTCCTCTTCAGACTCTGTGGGTGCCTCTGCCTTGGCTCGGTCCTCAGATCCTTGGCTCGTTTCTCGGTGTTCTCTCAAAACCTTTGGGTGATTTAGTCAACGCCTGATAAACTTATAATATTAAGATCATCATTTCTTGCCCTAATCTCTTCCTTGAACTTGAAAGTCCTTTATCCAAACACCTACATCTTTATGTGACATTCCACAAAGAGCCTCAAACTCAAAATATTTAAAGCAGACATCTTAGTCAGCTCAGGCTGCTGTAACAAAACACCACAGTCTGCGTGGCATAAACAGCGGACACTTGTCACCCACAGTTCTAGAGGCTGGAAAGCCCAAGACCAAACTTCTGGAAGTGTTTGCGTGTTGGTGAGGGCCCTTTTCCTGGCTTGCACATTGCGGATTTCTTGCTGCGTCCTCACATGGCCTCTCCTCGGTGTGAACTCGTGGGCGGGGGAGAGAGGAAGGGAGGAAGGGAGAGAGAGAGAGGGAGAGATCTTTCATCCTCTTTTCATCAGGCCACTAATCCCATCCTGAAGGCCCCACCCTTGTAAGCTTATCTAACCGTAATAACCTCCCAGGATCCTCTTCTTTAAATACCGTCACACTAGGGGTTAGGGCTTCCACACGTGAACTTGGGGCTGGGGACACAAACATCGAGCATTCATTTTGCCCAAATGCGTAAATGAATCTCATCATCTCTGCCTCTTAATGCCCCAGACCAGCTTCTTTCCTGCATTTCCTACCTTTTGATGCCTTACATCACTCCGGTTGTTCAACCTTCTTCCTCCTCACTCCTACAGTCACAAGACCCACAGATTACATTTTCAAGTAATGTTCAAATCTGCTCTTTTCTCTCCATGTATTCTGGGTTGCATTATGTGCTCCACAAATTCATATTTGAAATCCTCACCCCAGATTCCTCAGAATGTGACCTTAATGGAGATAGGTTCTTTACAGAGGTGATCAAGTTAAAATGAGGCTACCATGGTGGGCCCTCATCCAATATGACTGTGTTTTTACAAAAGGGGGAACCTGGACACAGAGACAGACACCTATAGAGGGAAGAGGATACCGAGAGATCCAGGGAGAAGACAGCCAAGGATAGGCCTGGAGCGGATCCTTCCCTCGTAACCCTTGGAAGAAACCAATTCTGTGGACAAACTGATTTTGGACTTGTAGCTCCAGACCCATCAGACAATAAATTTCTGTTTAAGCCATTTAGTTGCTGGTACTTTGTTACGGCAGCCCCAGCCAACAAGGACACCAGCCCTCTTTTTAATGGAGTCACTACATAAGCTCTCCGGTAGGCAGAGCCACGGGCCCTTGCGGATGCCACGTTCTAATCCTCAGAATCTGTGAATGGGATGCCTTATGTTGCAAAAGGGACTCTAAAGTTGTGATTGGGTTAAGTATCTTAAACTGGGGGGATTATTCTGGGTAATCAGGGTGGCCTGAATTTAACCACACAGGCCATCTGAGAGGGAGGCAGAGGGGTCAGAGTCAGAGAAAGGAATGCAGTGACAGAACCAGAGGGGTGTGTGTGTGTGTGTGTGTGTGTGTGTGTGTGTGTGTGAGAGAGCAGAGAGAGAGAGAGAGAGAGAGAGAGAGAGATTTGAACGTGCTATGCCACTGGATTTGAAATGGAAGAAGAGGCCACAGGCCAAAGATGTAGGTGGGCTCTAGAAGCTGGAGAAGATGACAAGATGAGGGGAGATTCTCCTGCAGAGGAAACACAGCCTTGCTGACACCTTGATCTGAGAACTTCTGACCTCTGGATCTAAATGATGATAAATTTGTGTGGTTTTAAGCCACTAAGTTTGTGGTAATTTGTTGTAACAGCCACAGGAAACTAACACCACCACTAAAGTGGTCTTCCACTTTAGTTTTTTTGCTTTCCTCAAATACATTTCCCCAGAATTAGTTTTTCTAAAACATTAATAAGACCATAGGACTGTAGCAATATTGAACCACTCACCATCCACCTCCTGACACAGACTTCCAGAGACAGACGTTAGAGCTGGTTTCCCTCGGCCCCAGGAACAGAGAGGCAGAGTCACCGAGATGCAAATGGCAAAGGAGTTTATTGGCTAGCTCGAGCTAGGGTCCCGGTCCGAGAGCACCAATGCAGTGGCCTCTCCTATGTACCGGGACCAGGACCTCGCTTTCGGGTGAACGTTAAGCTTTTATACCTTTTTGTGCACACGACACGCAGGTTCCACATGACACGCTGGGCACACCATCCCCCCTCCCCTCAGTTCATTGGTTCCTTTAAAAGTGGCTGATTGTGTTAGCTCCTGATTGGTTGGTTCGATTTTCACGCTGGCGCCGGTTGTGGTCAGCGTCATTCCGGGGAAAGGGCGGCGTTATTTCAAGGAAACCGAAACTCAGGCCTACTCCAGGAAGTTCAGCCTGTCACTACCCCCGTATGGTCAGCGTAGAAGCAGCACTCTTCCCCTAGGGCCGCACGTAGTCTCCCCTGCTGGAGGAAAATTAGGTCCAATCCCCTCCGGTTCTGCAGCACCACTTCAGACAGCGAGGTCAGCGACTTTTCTAAAAGGGAGATGGATTCCTCGATTCTGGCTATATCTTCATCTATGGTGCCCCTTAAACTACTGAACCCCCTGTTCTGCATCACTAAGGATGAGATACCTGTCCCTGTTCCTATTACTCCCAGGCTGAAAAGGGTGGCTAAGGTTATTGCTGTAAAGGGCTCCCTTCTTTCTCTGGTCAATCCAGCACCTTCTGCGCCCTTTGTCCATGAATCATATATTATGTTTTCTTGGTGGTATATAACCTTAGGGAACACTACCACCATAATGCAGAATTCCTCTGACTCATTAAAGACAGATAAGCTGAGGCATAGAGTCAGGCCGGTTTTAGAACAAACTCACCACCCATTGAGTGCCGGAATGATCCATTTTGTTCCTCCAGTCCAGTCTGCAAATGGGTGGACTTTGGCACAAAGCTGTGCATGGCTAAGGGGCACTTTTCCTATGCAGGTTCCGCTCCCGGTGACTACCTGAAGTGTTAGCCCTGGGCCTTTGCGGTCCCACTTGCAGGACCCAGGGGTCTCCTCTTTCAAACGGTTGAAGGGGGCAGCTACTCCTACTGCTTCATAGAAAGGGGGTCTAATATCATAGCATAACCAACAAGCTTCCGTAGCGTTGGGGTTGGAGTGGTTCAATGCCTCATATGCTGCTGTTAGCATTTTCCATAGGGGATCTCCCAGCTCCTCTGCTCTGGGGGCTACTCGTGTTTTCACTTTCGCCACCGGGGTCCTTGAGAGTGAGAGTGGGGCGATAGTCGGGCGCGTGGTGGAAAGTGGGGGCAATAGTTGGGTGCGGGGTGTTTTGTTTCTCCATCAGCACTGTATTGGGTCCCACAGCACCCGAGATGGGAGAAACCTTTAGTTTAATCTGTATTACAGTGCCAAATTGTGGGCGCTGATAGAGAAACAATCCCCAGGACAGTCCCGAGGTCCACCGTCTGTCTTTTCTTCCTTTATCTGTAAACCTTACACGTATTAGGTTACAGTTAGGGCCATACAACCATCTTGTACATGGCCTAACATAAGACATTTCAATGAAGAGGGGTTGTACCTCCCATCTCTGCTCCCCATCATTGGTGGTCACACACTCCCAGGCTGCATAGTAGAGAGACTTGATCCCCCCACACTTGCGTCTCATTTCCCCAGTTCTAAATCCTGGACATGCATAAAACCCATTTCTGCTTATGTCCTCCCACCGTTGTTTCTCCCAACTTGCCTTGTAACCAGCCTGTAAGGCCCACTAGTTAGCCCCACCTCCGCTATACCAGGAGGCCCCTAGTCCAGTAAGTTGGTCTTCTGGAAGAATGGGACTGAGTTTCTCTAAGTTAAAATATAGGTCTGGCCACCAGGTATTTAGTGGGGCTGGCCCTGAAGTTCTATTCCAAACTTCATGGGTTTCTAAGTTAGTGATTTCCCAGGTGAGGTTATAGAGCATGTGGGGATTTAGGTCAGTCATTACTTTTCCAATAAGGGTTTCGATTATAAGAGTCACCACAAGCATTTTCATTCCGTGTACCCTCATCACGGGTCCGGCGGCAGTCTGATTGCCACGCGAGTCAGTCTGGTCTTCAGTGGATTTTCTGGATCCGATGAGGCTCTCCACTGAACTTGCTGCTGCTCCTGCTCATCCTTGTTGGCAGGTCTTACATGAGAGTGGTGTACCCAGGTCGCCACTCCGTTAACCTTAGGGCAGTGGGGGTGACAAGAATAATCTGAAAAATTACAGGTGGAGGGGCACCATATACTATCTCAAAGGGGGTTAGGCCTAAATGGTAGGGGGTGCTCCAGGCTTGGAACAGAGCGAAGGGAAGGAGGGTCACCCAGTCCCCGCCAGTCTCTAGGACCAATTTAGTCAAAGTCTCCTTTAGAGTTCTGTTCATTCTTTCTACCTGCCCTGAGATCTGGGGATTATATGCACAATGTAATTTCCAGTCTGCCCCCAGAGCCCGGGCTAATCCTTGACTAACTTGGCTTGTGAAGGCTGGCCCATTGTCAGACCCTATGCTCTCCGGCAGCCCGTACCTGGGAACTATTTCTTCTAATATTTTCTTTGCCACTATTAAAGCAGTTTCTCCTTTAGTAGGGAAAGCCTCCACCCACCCTGAGAAGGTATCCACCATGACCAACAAGTACCTGTACCCATACTTCCCTGGTCTTACCTCTATAAAATCTATTTCCCAAAATAACCCTGGTTGCCTCCCCCATTCCCTGGTACCTGCATGGGTCCCTCTGATCCTCCCCGGCTGCATAACCTGGCAGATGCGGCAATTCTTGACAATGCTTTCTGCTGCCTTTCCTTGTGATCTGAATCTGAGTTGGGCAGTGTCCAGTGGCTGTAACATCTTCTTCTTGCCAGGATGCGTTGTCTGGTGTAAGTGTCCTAATAGGTGGTTCCCCAAGGCTTCAGGGATTACTAGGCAATGCTCTTCGTCTTGGAGCCAGCCGTCCTTACCCTGTGTTGCCTGCAGCCTCTCTCTGGCCCAGTTCATGTCCGTACTGGAATAGTCCGGTTGAGGGGGTATCTCTCCCATCCCCGGGGGCAACAAGCTCAAGTGTAGGACCTCTGTCAGTGTAGGTCCTTCCACGGCCCTCTTGGCCTCAGCGTCCACAGCCCGGTTGCCCCGAGCTTCTAGGGAGTCCCCCCTCTGGTGTCCCGGAGTGTGGACTAGAGCTACTGCCTTTGGTAACAGGATGGCTTCCAGCAGTTGAAGTATTTCAGGCTTATGCTTGATTTCTTTGCCCTCTGCCGTGATGAAGCCCCTTTCCTTATAGAGGGTTCCGTGTATATGCACTGTCCTAAAGGCATAGCGGCTGTCGGTATATACCGTCAGCCTCTTTCCTTGGGCCCAGTGAAGGGCTTCTGTTAATGCAACCAGTTCAGCCTTCTGGGCAGAGGTCCCCTGTGGTAGGCGTATAGCCCAGATAAGCTTGCCTTGTTCATCTACTATGGCCGCCCCTGCGTACCTGCGTCCTTTCCGGAAGAAGCTGCTCCCGTCTGTGAACCAGGTCAGGTCGCTGTTTGCAAGGGGGCGGTCTTGCAGATCCCTCCAGGCCATCTGGGTCTTGGCCAGGATCTCAAGGCAGCTGTGTTCGGGCATTGCCGGCTTGGGGTCTGGCAGAAGCACAGCTGGATTCAGGATGGCAGGAGTCCAAAACTCGTTGCGAGGAGAGTCCAACAGGAGTCCCTATTCACCATCTGCTAATAAGATTCTTTTAGGCGATGCTCTCCTCCCTGGGCCCCCCTTTTTCTTTGGGCAGTCTCTAGCCCAATGCCCCCTTTTCAAGCAATTTTCACGCTGATACTTCTCTAGCCTTCCCCTACGGGGGCGGCCCCTTCCTTCCTCTCCAAACTCCTTTCCCCCTGACGTGCTCCCTGTAGCTGCCAGAAGTATCTTGGCCATCTCCTTGCTGGCTTTTCTAGCTTCCCCAGCCTGGAATTTTCTATCCTCTTGTCTAATTCTTTCTAGTCTTTCTTCCAGGGTCTCCCCGTTGTTGTAGACCTTCTCAGCTACTTCTAATAGATCCTGTAGTGTCTTCTCACATAGCCTGCCTGTCCTCTGTACTTTTCTTCTTATATTGGGGGCCGCCTGGTTTACAAAGGCCATCATTACTGCCGCCTTGCTCTCATCCGCAGTGGGATCCATAGGCGTATACTGCCTAAAAGCTTCCATTATTCTTTCTAAATAGGCCACTGGGCTCTCATCCGACACTTGACAAACATCTCCTACCTTAGCCAAATTCGTCGGCTTCCATGCCGTCACTTGGAGACCAGCCATTAGAGTCTGGCGGTAGACCCGGAGACACTCCCTACCTTCAGCCTTGTTGTAGTCCTGGGGCGGGGGGTCGTTCGAGCGGAGATGCTTGGTAGATGATTCCTGGATTAGCTGTGGGTCTGCTGTCATCTCCTGGAACCAGTTTCTGTGCTTCCCCCTGTATTCTTTTCCAAGAAACACTCAAGGAGGGGACAGACAACACGTGACCCAGACTGTCCAACAGAGAACCACAAGCAATGCAATTAATCAGTCGGTCCTGTTAGCCTTCCGTAGGCTCTGGCCTGGGTGTGGTTCAGGCCTTGGATTTCCCTGAGGTGGAGATGTGGCCAGCCACTAGCCCCGTCGCACACGACTATACTCGTAACTTAAGGCACAACCTGGAGATGCATGCCAAACTGGAGTTGGAGGTGGCGTAGATGGGCCTGACCACGGTCTGTCAGTTGCAGGCAGCGCTGACAAGAAAGACAGTGATTAGGACAGATGTTAGGGAGCCACTGAGGAGGCCCTGGATTCCGCCGGGTGGGTCTCCCCTCCCAGGCGTAGAATCCCCTTCTATCGTTGGCTGGATCTCTACCCGGCTCAACACTCTGGTCCCAACCTCCCATTCCTAGAAGTGTAAAAAAAATTAGAACACTGACGAAGAGCAACACTGACGACAAGCGACAATGCGAGTGACAAACAGAAAGCAGAGACAAAAACACAGAACAAAGACACCAAAACATTTCACAAACCCCTTGGCCCGAACGGACTGACCCTGTCGGTTCCACGGCCGACTTGGTTTCCCTCCCAAACGGACTGACCCTGTCAGGTCCGCGCCGGAAACCTACCGTGGGGGCGAGGGATGTCTCCCTCCGCTCCCGACCAGAGACCTACCAGCGCGTCCGCCTAGGCCTTCTGCCGGTCACTTCCCAGGGCCCAATCACCTGCACTGCATGGATTTTCAGAGTTCCAACTCCTCCTGGGATCTGGATTCTGTTCCGGGGGTTTCGGGATCCTGGACGAGCCCCCAAAATGTTAGAGCTGGTTTCCCTCAGCCCCAGGAACAGAGAGGCAGAGTCGCCGAGATGCAAATGGCAAAGGAGTTTATTGGCTAGCTCGAGCTAGGGTCCTGGTCTGAGAGCACCAACGCAGTGGCCTCTCCTATGTACCAGGACCAGGACCCCGCCTTCGGGTGAAAGTTAAGCTTTTATACCTTTTTGTGCACACGACACGCAGGTTCCGCACGACACGCTGGGCACACCATCCCCCCCTCCCCTCAGTTCATTGGTTCCTTTAAAAGTGGCTGATTGTGTTAGCTCCTGATTGGTTGGTTCGATTTTCACGCTGGCGCCGGTTGTGGTCAGCGTCATTCCGGGGAAAGGGCGGCGTTATTTCGAGGAAACCGAAACTCAGGCCTACTCCCGGAAGTTCAGCCTGTCACGGAGTTACTCCTGCTCTTATTTCTGTTTTTCTTTTCATTCTGATTTGCTATACTTAACAAACAACTAAAGCAAGCATGGTCACAGAAGCAAATAGCATCAGTTAGAATCAAAGACAGCACATTTTTCTCTAATCTCAAAAAATTCATCCCACACAAAACAAAGTACATTCTCCTACTATCAATTCCTGTTTTTCACAGACAGCTCAGGCAATTGTGTGACCCTCATCCCCATTTGATTGTAAATTAATTTTACACCAAACAACAACAACAACAACAAAAAAGAAAACCCCTGCTTCCCCAAAGACTAGCAAAGTTCCTTCTACATAGTGGAAATTGGAAGTTCTATGTAGCATGTTTAGATGGCACACACAAAACTTTGTATTTCCCTCCTTCACTTCCTCATACAAGAATCATGTTTCCTTTACTAGATTCCATAAGCCAAGAAATAGTCACACATGCATGTGTCAAATTAACCATGTGTAAGATATGTGTGTGCATTTGCAGAATGAGGTGGAAAATGAGATATTCCTTCCACCCAGGAGGAAGATATGTTTTGTGATTACATCCCATATTGAGCTCACTGTTCAAGGAGCCATTTTAGAAAGACATTTTATGAAAGTCAACGTCTCTTTTAAGCCCTTTATACAAAGAGCAAAGCATGCAAGAGATAAAAACTGCTGTGCTTATGTAATCAATCGAAAATAGCAAGAAATGAGAAGAGGTGATTGGCAAAACAAAATGCTTTCTGCAATCTTGGCTTGATTCACTGAGAGTGTCATTACTCATGTGGAATGGTTATTTACTCCATGTAAATTCAACACGAGGCTAGGAGTTTATTTCAGGATTTTAAAAAGCATACAGAAAGAACAATTGGTTTCATTTTTGCTGCACACTAGGAAAACCAAGACAGTTTTGCTGGTTGAAAGTACCTTCTATTGTGCATCAAAGTGGGTGGTAAGTGGGTGCATCAGCCAGAGTCTTTGAATAGGGGTTGAAAACTGGTCCTTGAACCAAATCTGGCAGGCCACCTCTTTTTGTCAATAAAGTTTTATTGGAACACAGCCTTGCTCATTCATTCACGTACTGCCAATGGCTGGTGACCTGCTATAACGGCAGTTGAGCAATTGTGGCAGAGACCTATGGCTGGCGAAACCTGAAACAGTTACTCTCAGGCCCTTTACAGAAGAAGTTTGCTACCTCTGTTCCGGAAGGAAGCAGAGGGCACACTCTAAAGGGCTTAACAGAAATTATTCAATGACAGAACTAATCTACAGAGGTGTGGACGGGTTTAAAGGAACCACAGAGAAGTGAGGTGCCCTGACACTAACAGCAGCAGGGTGCAGTTGCCACTCCCAGGCTTGTTGACCAGGAGGAAACAGTCGCCACCAGAGCCGGGGCAGAGCTCCAGTCATGGAATGAGGGCCCGGGAAGGGAGAGAGGACTACACAACCTGACCTCTCGTCTTCGTTTGCCCTGGCTGTGACAACAAAACACCACAGACTGGGTGACTTAAACAACAGAAATTAACGTTTTCCCAGTTCTGGAGGCTAGAAGTCCAAAATCAAGGTCGAGCAGGGTTCAGCTTCTGGCGAGGACTCTCTTTCTGGAGGCAGATGGTTGCTTTGTCCTCAGGTGGCCTTTCCTCCGAGCTGTGTGTGCAGAGAGGGAGGGAGGGAAGGCGAGAGCAAGTGATGGGGAGAGATCTCTTCCTCTTCTCATGGGGCCACCAATCTCATCGACTAGGGCCCCACCCTTCTAACCTCATTTAACCTTAATCACTTCCTTACTCCAAATGCAGCCATGCTAGAGGGGAGGGGACACATACATTCAGTCCATACCACCTTTTCACCCTCTCATAGTCCCAACCCGACAGGAAGCTGGAGGGCAGGGAGCCCATAGGATGCAGTCTGTATAGATCAGCCTTCTGGCCACAGAGCAGGGGAAGAGAAAAATGCAATATGGATGGACAGGGAGAAAAACAGCAATGGAGACAAAGGGCAAATGCAGAAAGTGTAGCTGAAGAGAAAAAAAAAGTTGTCTGTAGAACATATGTCTAGAAGGAAAATGAGAATGTGTCCTGTTTTAAAACTTAAAAGCACTGATTCACGCTCATATTTAGTGGAAATACATCTGGACACTAGAAGCTTAACAAAACTCAAGGATCTAAAAATAGCCTTTTGGAATCTAATCTGTTGGTAAGCAAAGAGTTCCAGCATTTGGCTTGCAGTTAAGTTGCTTCCAAGTTAACTATAGGGCCATGGTTTGAACAAGTAGATTCTCAGTTTCCCAGAACATTTATTAAGTGCTTGTGAAAATGCATGGTGTAAGTGCTCTGCAGGACGGAGGGGGTTTACACAGGATGTGCCCAAATGCCTCCCTGGGACGGTACCTGAGCAGACCCTCAGGAATATATTAAGAGAAGCAAGATAAATCCCTTTTGACTGGAACAACCAGAAGAGGCATTGTGCACGTGGCAGCATTTTAGGGACCCTGCTTTTCACAAAGGGAACAAAGACCTTTGGTTTTTACAGGGTGTTTGAACCCAGCTGTGGTGCAGTTACTACCTACATCCACAAGATGGCAGGCACGACCTGGGAAGACCTGCAGGAGCCACCCGGATTCAAGGTCTCCAGGCTCAGTCAACCCGTGAGGTCTCCAGAGTCTCAAGGGAGGTTTGTGGGCGCTGGCTCAGAAGCTGGGCTTCAAAAACAGCTTTTCCTATGCGTGGGCAAAAGCATCAGATCCGAGGACAATGAAGTAGCTAGAGGGAGAGCGGAAACCAAGTTAAACAAAAGGTCTAGAGAGAGGAAGTTGGGTTGTTTCAGAGTAGCGTGAAGGCATGGCAGCAAGGTCAGGGGAGCCAGGACGCCAGGTGGAAAAAGAAAGGCTAAGACACAAACTGGGCGGCAGTCCCGAGGGGGCAGGGAGCAGGCGAGGAGCACGTCGGGCAGCAGGAGAGGGTCAGCCCGAGTCTGCAGTGCTGGTCCCGGACTCCTGTCCTTGTCCCTTGGTGTCTCAGGAGAGATGCTGCCAGGATGGATTCCACCTTACAGGGTCTTGAAGGAGGAGCAGGGAGTAGAAGAAACAGAATGAGCCACGTCCACGGCCAGTTCGGTTGATGGCAAACACTTCTCATGGGCTGAGAAAGGAGCAGGGATTTGAGACTGAGCAACTGGGGCCTGCCCTTCCAGGAGAATCTTTGGATGCTGAACCCAGCGGTGCAGACTGTTTGGTTGCTTAGAAGTGGGGTAGTCATTAAAGATTTTTTAAAATAAGAAAAATGGTATACACTGGTCACTGCCTTAGAAAGAACAAATTGAAGCTATATACAAAATCAATTTGAAGGACAGTGATTCGAAGTAGGAAGAATGGTTACAAATCTCTGAAAATAATCCAAAGGTAGGAAATTAAGATTCCCACATGGCAATGATATCTGAAAGGAAAGGGAGCTGTTAAAGGGTTGTTAAGGTGGCTTGTGTGCAACAGTAACGGAGAAAAAAATTTACAGAATATTTTATACAGACTCTTAATAAAATGATTAAAATATCTAAATATATGTGAAGAGATATATGTATACATGTAATTAGATTATATGATTTAGAGCAAGAGTTAAAGAAATGCTAATGTCTAGACACTTTCAGATATTTTACTTTTGCTTACCTATTTTCTACAACTGTTTTCCTCTGAGGTGTGGGTATAACTAGTTCACTCCCAATGTTTTACTTTATGACCAGCCTCCAGGAGTCTATACATGGCCTTGGCTTCCTTCAGGGTTCCAACGTACTTTAAGATGTTTGTACCATTAGAATTCCCCAGACATCTCAGACATGTGTCTGTATTTACCCCTGATACAAACAGACATGGAAGAGCCCTGCTTCAACCCAGAATGTGACCCACCCTGCCAGCCCTCCCCTGGCCTCTTTAAAGAATGAGCTATTAATAAAACAAAAGCACCGGCAATGTCAAAGATAAACACAGCCGGACATTAGTTAAATCAGTGAAAAAAGATTTTATTCAGTAACACTGACAGCATTAGTATGTTTCCTAGTCAGTAGCACACTAATCACATCTCTCTCTATTAAATGATTACCAATATTGATTAGGGTTGGGTTGGGCTAGTCACAGTCATTTATAGACTTATACAAGCCATCAGGACATAGTTTTAGAAATAGATTTAGAATCTGTATGATGTTAAATCTCTGAGGCACCTTTGAGATAATCCAGTATACTTTCTTACCCAGCGGCGCACGTGTGTTGGGTGGGAGAGTTGGATGTGATGGCAGTCTGGCGTGACATCCCTCTTGGCGTGATGCACATGGTCCATAAAGCGGACCGATCTTTGGTAGTGGTCAGAACAAGAACAAGAACTCAGGAATGTTGACATATTGGCCAGGGGGATTTGCTGCTTTTCATTACACTGCAGGCAGGAGTTTGAAGTATCCACTGCTGAATGTGTGGAGGCTTTAAATGTAGGATGAAAACTGGTTTTTCTATCAGTGGAATATGTTCATTCTTCCAGAAATTGAGCTTTGTTTTCATGCTTCTAAATCTCCGCTTCATCATTATCACCACCGCTTCCCGGAGTTTTTCTCTGTTAGCCTCTTAAAATTTCTGCCACACACGTCACTCAGTGAGCCTCTGAGCAGTGACACAGTCCACTTCCCGCTGACCTTTCTCTTCTCCAAGGCTTTTCATATCTTGCTTAATATTCAATGCTGTGGATTATATTTGCCATTTTTTCCCTCTTAGCATAAGAGATCCTTTCTTTCACATCCAATTACTGGGAGAGTGTAGATCTATCATAACAAGTCTGTTTTAAAGTCAATAAAATAGAAATAATGAGAAAAACTTAGATGGAGACCCAGTTTTGGATCAGCCCAAGGGAGTTGTGTTTTGCCAAAGAAGCTACTGCTCTCAGTCTTTGTAGTGGCTGCTACATTCCTATTTTCTTCTGCTTTAAACTTCCTGATGCCAAACTTTCCTTCTGGGTCATGTGTGGTAGAGTGGGAGATCAGGGCAGGATGGTTGTCTTGCATAACGTCACAAAGGAAGAGTATGGATAGCAACAATGCTCAGTATTACAAAGCTGGGCATTGCTCATTTATTTTTATAATCCTAATTAATTTCCATGGGGAAATTTTTATGGTTCCTAAAAGAAAAGCCAAGGTTAAATCTTGGGGAAGTGCACTAATAATTTAGCTACAAGAAAGCAGAGAAGGAAACACTCATAAGATAGTAAAACTCTAGGCTCACACTCCTCTGATTCCAATTTTGTGAGAGTCACACTCCCACAGGATTTGACTGAATTAGTTTTACATCATCAATTTGCTTAAGCAAATCCATTTATGGTTGACAAAGGCTCAGGGTTGTTTATAAGCGGGATCATTTATGTACATCATTGACAAGTACTAATCGTAAAGGACTACTTGTCTGTTTGTTGGGGGAGATTTCCTGAAGATCTCTGCCAGCAGCCTTTTGCTAGTTTAATTCCAATTGTTGTGTATATTTGAGAAGAGTTGCTGCTTTTCCTTGACGATATTTTCTTTGTTTACCTGTTGTTTCATTAAACAAACATTTTGACTACCTACAAATAGATTTACTAATTTAGAGTTTTTTATTAAGCAAAATTTTATAAGGTTTATTTAGTTTAGGAAAATGTAGTCACAGAAATATGTTAATTAGTCCTAGGGGATTAAAAATCAGGTCATTTGGGTTTTTTTATTGAATGCTCTCCTTATTAGTTGGGTGAGTGTAGGCAAGTCCCCTAAGTATTCTCAGCCTTAGTTTCCTTATTCGTAAAATGAGGATATCATCTACTTGCTTGTAATCATAGGATTTTGGCAAGGGTAAAAGGAATCATTTGTGTAAAAATGTTTTGCTAAATTGTAAAATGTTACGTAATTGTGAAGACATTGGCACTGGCATCCGGCAGCTAAGTTGGATGATATAATGGTGTCTTTCTCTTCTAACTTCTATGATTTTAAGCTTATTTTTAGGACATTAAGAAATTAGATCTGTTAGCAAAATTATCCATTTGCATTTCAAAAATGGCACCCACAAAAATCTCTTATGCCGAAGTTGACCATAACAAGGCTTCTGGAACTTTCCTGCTGTAGACATTCACAGGTTTTGGTTGTCCAGGGGAATGGCTTCCCTAACCTGCTCTGAGATCTTCTCTGTTAGACCAGGAAGTTTCATGCTTTGTATCCTAAGCACTCAGGATGAATCTAGCCTTTGAAACGCTTATTGGTACTTGCTAATCTTCGTTATTGTTCTCAGATGAATGATTTTCTAAAAAAAACTTACACAGTCATGTGTCACTTAACAATGGGAATACGTTCTGAGAAATGCTTCATTAGTGATTTCATCCTTGTGTGAACATTACATAGTGTACTTACACAAACTACATGATTGAGGCTGCTACACACTAGGCTCTATGGTATGGCCTGTTACTCTCAGGCTACACACCTGTGCAGCATGTTACTGCACTGAATACAGTAGGCAATTGTGGCACAATGGTGAGTATTTGTGTATCTAAACATAGTCCAGGTGCAGTAAAAATGCAGTATTATAATCTTACGGGACAATGTTGTGTGGTCCCTCATTGGCCAAAATGGTGTTGTACCGTGCATGACTGTACTTGTATTTGTTGTGTGCTATGGACAATGTGACCAACCTGATTTTTAAAGTGGAGTAGACATTGATTATGCCTCTGTTGAAAGACAAGATTGATATCTGAGTGTAAACTTTTCCTGCTTTTCTAAGAGAAAATGGTACCTGTGGCTACATTCACAGAAGCCAAGGATTTGCCCTACAGGGTGATGAAATTCATGGCATTTGTAGATTTTTTTTTTAGCAGGTGTAGTAGGTTAATCAAAAAAGGCCCGTCCTTCTTATCTCACCCTTGTTCAGATGTTCCAGGGATCACAGGATTTATGTAGCAGGAATCACGGAGTGATACGTGCTGCCCTGTAAGGTAAGCGTTGGGGGGCTGGAGTATTGCATTAGTCAGGGCTCTGCAGAGAGACAGGATCAGTAGTGTGTGTGTGTGCATGTGTGTGTATTGTGTGTATGCATGTGTGTGTGTGTATGTGTGCACAGTGATATTAATTTTAAAAATTGACTCACATGATTACGGAGGTGCAAGTCCAAAGCAAACTCTGTAGGGCAGGCCAGGGGGCTGGAGACCCAGGGAAGAACTGACATTGCAGCTCAAGTCTCAGGCTGTCTGCAGGCAGAATGCTTTCCTCCCTTCTTGCTCCAGCAGGTCGGTCTTTGTACTAGTCAGGCCTTCCACTGATTGGACGGGGCCCACCCACATCATGGAGGACTATCTGCTTTACTCAAGGTCCACCAATTTAAATGTTAATCTCATTCAAAAAGCACCACACAGAAACATCCAGAATAATATCTGACCAAATATCTGGACCCCATGGCTCAGCCAAATGACTCATAAAAGTAACCGCCACAAGTATAATGTTGAAGTATTTCTGTGGTAGTCCCCGCGACTTTTAATCTGTCTGATTCCATCGGAAGAAGGTTGTAATCTCTGACGGCCACCCTGAGATAGGTGTCAGCAGGACAGTGTCAAGGTTAATGACAAGAAGGTAATGTGTTGTCCTGGAAGGGCCTGCAACCGTTTGTCTTCTGACTGTGTAGTTAGGATGAGACATGTGCACGCCGTGAGGTCAGCAGTCTGCCCGAGCTGATGGTGAGTCACGCACGATGACTACAGACAGGTCTGGGGTAAAGAAATATTGCAAGGTGAACTTTCAAATTAGTAAGTAATGGGACCAATGTTCAAATGATTTCTCCCTGATACTTTATTTTCAAGGGAGTGGAGTTGTTGCAGCTTGGTTAGTTTGGCTTTTAGGGCATTTGCTTCTACTTTTATAGCCTAGATACTTAGAAATAGTCATTTAGAAGTTGTACTAAGTTTACATAAAGTTGAATTGCTCTCACTGAAACCCATGCAGACGTTCTGGGCTGGATGCCGTAATGGGCTATTGATAACCAGCAATGCTAAATACAGCCACGCAGCTGAAAGCTAATACTCAATTCTGTTATTTGGCTGCCAGCTGTCCAAAGTAGTGCTTTCTAAGAATACTTTTCGTTTGTCAAGCTATTGATGAAATTACCACCATATTTTCCACTTTTAGGGTGCTTGGTTTAGAGGGACCAAGTAGGGATGTGCACAACATCCATCAAATGAACTATTGAGCATATTGCTTTGTAAGTTAAGTCTCATAAATGTTTGTTAGTCTCAGTTCACTTGGTGCTATTTATGTTTCTGACCTGACTTTGATTCCTCTGTTGACTACACATACACATATATATGTATACAGATGGTCCCTGACATATGATGGCTTGATTTTTGACTTTACAGCCATGCAAAGGCAACTCCATTCAGTAGAAACTGTACTTTGAGCACCCATACGATCACTCTGTTTTTCACTTTCAGTACAGTATTCAATAAATTTCATGTGATATTCAACACGTTATTATAAAATAAGCTTTGTGTTATTAATAGATGATTTTGCCCAACTGTAAGCTAATGTAAGTGTTCTGAGCATGTTTAAGGTAGGATAGGCCAAGCTATGATGTTCTGTAGATATGTAGTTTTAGATACATAGCTTTTTTTTTAAAGAGACAGGGTCTTGCTCTGTCACCCAGGCCGGAGTGCAGTGGCACAATTATGGCTCCCTGTAACCTCAAACTCCTGGGCTCAAGTGATCCTTCCACCTCAGCCTCCCAAGTAACTAGAGCTACAGGCATGAGCCACCATTCCTGGCTATTTAAAAACAAAATTTTTTTGTAGATATGGATCTCACTATGTTGCCTAGGCAGGTCTTGAACTTCTGGCCTCAGGCAATCCTCCTACCTCAATCACCCAAACTGCTGGGATTACAGGCTACATATGTATAAAATACATTTGCAACTTACACTACTTTGAATTTACAGTGGGTTTATTGGGATGTAACCCAGTGTAAGTCGAGGGACATCTGTGTACATGATATTGATTTGCCACATTATATGGTGGTGACGTTGATGGATAGTCCCAATGTAATGCTTGATAGAAGCTATATATTATTTAATGAAATGTCACATTTTAAATAGCAAAGAGTTTGTCAGAACACAGACAGAATACCGACATTATGTTCCAGACTAAACTTCGGATCTATAATGGCTTATTCAGAATTGAGAATCCTGGGTCTTCCAAAGGTTTCACATCCATTATTTGGATATTATTATATTTGGTAGGTACAAATTATATGTGTATTATACGCAAAGTCATCTTTCAGGTATTGGTTTCCTGAACATCACAAATAGAGGAATGATAAAGATTTTCCCCAAGACTACATCAGAATTGTATTCAAACATGGGAGCTCAGTGACAACTACTGGAAAAGTCATAGCATATGTGACTCTTATGTCACAAAGAATGGTATTAGGATGTCTGTAATTTACATGAAAATGCTCCAACAGAGACAGAATGACAAAAGTGAGTGCATTAGCTAATTTTAACTGACCATTCCAGTAATCCAGCATTTCCTTAGAAAGGCCACACTCCAGAGGTGACTATCACAAGTGCTTGAACTCTTTTGTCTACATCAACACTGGAGGCTTTTCTCAACAGTACAATAATGTTGGAAATAAATTTTCATTGTTGAAGTAAGTGATTTGTCAATTCATGCAACAGGTTATTCGCGTGTGTTAGAAAAAGGCATCCCTTGCTATTCAGGATCATGTGGCTTAGTTAAATTATTGTAAAGGCTTTCCTACATTTTGCATTAACTAGATACCCTAGTTTAGTGAGGACTCATTGAAGTTTCCCTCCTTGTATGGACCTGGGTTCAGACACTGGAAGGAGGCAGGTAGCCTGGTACAGACTGTGAGGGTAATAGTATATTTTCTATAGAATGTGTGGCACCTGGCTTGAGTGAATCTGTGTGGTCAGGTCACCTAAAGAGATCTTCACTGAGCTTACAAACATGTTATAAACATGCTTCCTTTTAAATGTTTGTTTACTCAGTGTTGGGGGGTATGCTCTGAGGCTTGCTTTCCTTATAACCTAGAATCAAAGTTGTAAAGAAAGAGCTAACCCTTACCTACCTCCAACCCTTGGGGGCAACCGTTGTCTATTAAACCACTCCATGATATACGTCACTTGTAATCCTGCTGATGGCATAGACCCTTAGGATTCTGTTCTTAGAAGAATCCAATGGGATTATAATCCTCAAAGGGAACATTCTTAACCCACGGACTAGAAGGGTCTTTAGAAGCACTTAATTAAACATTGCAGAACTCAGACAGATGTATGTTTGAGAAAATGATAAAGTAGAATTAAATCCGACACAAGTGGTTCTGCCCCTAACATTTGTGGGGCTCACATACCGTAGGTCTGAATATTTACAAGTTATAAACTGAGCTAACAACTTTTTCAATAAGATATTGTGTTCCTTCTACCTTGACAAATTGATCTTCAAAGCAGCTGGAAGGTTTTGGACTCCATGGAGTTCTGGGAGGCGGGACTGTCCAGCTGCCTGGCCCCTCCTCTTCCACCCCCGGCTCCGTCTCTCAAGTGTGAAGGGTCTTGTATGAGCATCGACACCCAGCCCCATCTACACCCGGGCACAGTCAGCCACCGCCTGACCACCCTTGTGCCTGAGCAGCGTGTCTGGCCTCAGCACCTACTGTCGGGGTTGTGAGGGGAGGTGTCGAGGTTGGGTTCTCCAGGAGTTAACTCTGAGATGGAGATTAGTGTGTGCCTGGGATTTATTGGGGACTGCTTTTGGGATCACCTCCCTGTGAAAACGAAGGGGAGGAAGCAGGATTGGGCACAGCGAGGAGGTGGCACAGGGAAAATACAGGCTCAGTAGTGGCCTTAGCTGACCCCAAGGGAATTTCTCGAGCTGGGATGGTCTTGCAGAGTTGGTCTAAGTTGGGGGGCCTGGGCTGGGCCTTTGTACACCTGTGTTGACCAGTTGCTGGATGTGGGATGCTCCAGAAAGGGGCATGACCTTGGGTGAAGCAATTTTTTAGGAGGAAGTAATTCCAAGGGAGCAGAGAGCTAAAGGCGGTTTACTGCAGCATACATGAATTTATCTGATGCTAATTACCCCCCAAAGATTCCATTTTCCAAATGCCATCATGTTGGGGGTTAGGGCTTCAATGAATGAATTTTGGGGGTACACAAATATTTAGTTCATATCGGGGCCATTGTTGCTCATGTCTAAGGGTGATACTGAACACATTGGAGGGATGTTGCTATGGACTGAATGTGTTTCACCAAAATTCATATGATGAAACCCAGTTTCCAATGTCATGGCATTTGGAGATGGGGCCTTTGGGAGATTATTAGTTCATGAAGGTAGAGTCCCCATGATGGGATTAGTGCCCTTGTCAGAAGTGACATGAGAGAGTTTTCCCCCTTTCTCTCTCTTCTGTGTGAGGATACAGCGAGAAGGTGGCCATTTGTGAACCAAAATGAGTACCCTCACCGGAACTCACCCATGCTCCACCCTGATCTCAGACTTCCAGCCTCCAGAATTGTGAGAAATCAATGTTGTTTAAGCCATCCAATCTATGGTATATTTGTGATGGCAGCCTTAGCAGACTAAAATAGATGTTGTGGGAAGCAACTTTTTGAAATTCATTGCTGTTTTACTATAGGAAAGATGTAGAGATGCTGTATAGTGTTTTATTTATCAGCAGCAGAAAACAAACTAAGAAAGTAGTGTTAAGGAATACAGAGTGATGCTTGTGATATTTTAGATAGGGTGTTCAGAGAAGGTTTCTCTGAGAAAGCAACATTTGAACAGAGAGTAAAGTGAGAGAGCAGGTCATGTGGATATTTGCAAAGAGCATTCTAAGCAAAAAGAATAAGTATCTCACTGTGCAAGTGTCTTGTACAGGTATCTCAGTACATTTGAGTGTTTCTGTAATATAGACCTAAAAATTGAATTGTATTTATGAATATAAATTCTAATAAAAATTAGTGGGTTTATGCATTTTATTGCATAATTTTTCTTTTTCTTTTTGAGACAGAATCTCACTCAGTTACACCAGGTAGAGTGCAGCGGCATCATCATAGCTCACTGCAACCTCAAACTCCTGGGCTCGAGCGATCCTCCTGCCCCAACCTCCTGCCCCAGCCTCACTAGCCATGATGCCTGGCTAATTTAACTCCAAATGTTTTATTAGGCAATTATTTCAAAGTTTACTTTTATTTCAAATGTTATATGAAGCATGGAGCCATTAGCTCTTGGTCAGAAATATTTGTTCTTGCTTTTTGCCCAAACTGATAAAACCAGGCAGTTTGCCATCAAAGTGGAAGCCATCTAGCTTCCCATTTCTGAATGAAATTGGGAAGAGCAATACATTTGGAAAATAAAGTGGATTTCATTCAGAAATAATTGAGTTCACTTCTTGAATGATTGATAGACACTGCCCTAAAGTTATTCAATAAGGCAACAAAAGTTTGAAATATGTGAACCCAATTAAGAATATCTTTTTAAAAAGCCAAAACCAAAAAAGGCCTAAATATCAATTTATATTCTATTATATTCGACTCTAATTCATTCATAACATGAATATGGGAATGATATTTGCCTATTAGGAGAAATTGTCACACCAGAGAGGAGGATTAGGAATTCCCAGGGAATGGGGAGTGGGGAATGTTCAATCATTATTGACTCCTGTGGGGCACATGGAGAGTGTTTGGGAAGAGGCAGTGGTGAGGGCAGACTTCCATGTTGCTGGCATTCTTGTTACTTAATGTTTTTCTTGAACAAATTATCATAGGCTGTCTTGAAGCTCCTGGGTTTTTTGGGACAATTTATTAAGAATACCATATACAAACACAGCAACAACAAAAACAAATACATGGGATGTAATTAAATTAAAAAGCTTCTGCTTTTAAGCAACTGCAGGCAACCTACAGAATGGGAGAAAATATTCACATACTGTACAGCTGATAATGGACTGATATCCAGAATCTACAAAGAACTCAAACAAATCAGCAAGAAAAAAACAAACAATCCCATCAAAAAATGGGCAAAAGACATGAAGAGAATTTTTTCAAAAGAAGATGGACAAATGGCATATGAAAAACATATGAAAAAATTTTCAACATCACTAATCATCAGGGAAATGCAAATTAAAACCATAATTGGATACCATCTTACCCCTGTCAGAATGGCCATTATTAAAAAGTCAAAAAACAATAGCTGCTGGCATGCATGCAGAGAAAAAGAAATGCATAGACACTGTTGGTGAGACTGCAAACTAGTACAACCTCTGTGGAAAACAATATGGAAAGTCCCCAAAGAGTTCAAAGTAGACCTACTATTTGATCCAGCAATCCCACTATTGGGTATCTACCCAAAGAAAAAGAAATCATTTCATAAAAAAGACACTTGCACCTGAATGTTTATCACAACACAATTCATAATTGCAAAGATATGGAATCAACATAAGTGCTCATCGATTCATGAGTGGATAAAGAAAATGTGATATATATATATATATATATATATATATATATATATATATATATAACATGGAGTACTACTCAGCCATAAAAAGGAAGGTAATAATGTTGCTTGCAGCAACTTGGATGAAATTGGAGTTCATTATCCTAAGTGAAATATCTCAGGAATGGAAAAATAAACACCACATGTTCTTGCTGACAAGTGGAAGCTAAATGATGGGTATATGGGCACAAAGAGATGTAAAAGACATTGGAAACTAAGAAGGGGGGAGGATGAGAAGGGGGTGAGGAATAAAAACTTACTGTTGGGTACAATGAACCCTATCCAGGTGATGGGCACACTGAAAGCCCTGACTGCAGCATTATATAGTGTATCCATGTAACAAAAATATCTGTACCCCATTAATATTTTGACATAAAAATATAAAATAAATACAATTAAAGAATACCATATAATGTAGCAATACTTAGACATCATAGTTTTTGCTAATATATTTATATTTTTCTCCATGCTTTCTGTGTAAATAAAACAGGTTTTCTACACAATCTGTACCGTACAAAATAACCCTTTATATAGTATAAAATAGTTCCACATGCTTTATCTCATTTGATGCTCACAGTTCTCTTTAATTTTCATTTTTACTTATTTTAATAAAAATAAGAATACTTATTGTGTGCATTATCTCATTTTATTATTATTATTATTTTCATTTTATAGATGGGGAAATGGAATCTTAGCAAATTGAGTAACTCTCAACTGGTTTTGGACAACTGGCATGACAAAATGTCCAGTGATTGTGTTGCTAATGTAAATGGATATGAGACTCTTTCTCTGTCAAGTTCAACTGTGATTTTTAAGTACCTCCAAATTTTGTAACCGCCCCCAAAAGCATGTTCAAATTCGAGTGTGAGGAGACAGTCCAAAATTAGGTAGCACTGTTGATCATCCATTTCCAGGCTGTAAAAACAATGTGGTTTGAAGGGACCAGGAGAGGAACCTCTCAGAAGGGAGATGCCGGATGACTGTGGCATGCCCTCTGTTTGTTGCTGTGGGGCCAGGAAATGGTTTCTTTTTATTTCAAGCTGAATGAGAGGAGCTTTAAGGGAACCACTCAGAAATTTTTATATATAACCCCTGTAGTTTGGAGGACACAGAGGAACTGGGGTTTAACATATAGCTTAACAAAATCTAACCCCCAAGGTTCTGATATTTGGCTTAGAAAGCAGAAAGAGAGAAAGAAGGGGTATATTAGAAGAAACATCCTTGTGAGTTGAAGGTGCTCCCATGGGCCAGGTATGACCAGCCTAGTTGCTTAAAGAAGTCTGCCCAAGAAGATTGCCTGGATAGCTGCAGGGGCCAAGCAGAAAGGCAGGGGCCAGGGAGTCAAATGCCGCCAGCCAGAATCTGGTGGCCATTGCCTGCATCTTGGGAGGGAAAGAATCAGTTTCAGAAATCTGCCACACTCGGAGGGCAGCACTGCAAGATTGCAACCCTTATAGTTGAGTAAGAACTTTCCTATTGTTATTAGTCAAGGTAGCATCATTTGCACTGTAGTAATAAATTTACCCAAATCGGATCAACTTAACAGAATAAAATCCCTTTCCTTGCCCATTAAAGATTGATGGGATGTGGGTGTCTGGCTTCCTCTTATTGCCATATCTGGAAAGCAGTCTGCATAGCTGCCATGGAGGGGCCATGAGAGAGGCCAGGCACAGAGGCTCTTCCCTGCCTCCGTCTGGAAGTGACATTTCATTAGCTGCAGCTAGTCACTGCAAAGGAAGCTGGGAGATGTAGCTTACTTGGAAGGAGGGGAAACAGTGTAGTAAACACGTAGCATTGTCTTTACCAACTGTTCCTTACCTCTCCTCCCAAATCCCTGCTCTGGCACTTGAAGAGCTAGAGGTAGCCTAGTGAGCAGAAGGAGGAGTGGAAAACCAAAGTAGGCTAAGAATGAAGAAAGCACCCGTGGCTTCCTCCCAGCTATAAGCTTCCAGGTTTAAATCACACCAGAGCTAGGGAAGAGAAGGTGTTTTTAATTATATAAGATTGTTTAACATCAGATTGGATATTTTGAATACTGAAATGAATGGTTCTTGGGGCTAAAATTGACCAGAAGATATTTATTATTTGACAATGATCCATAACATTTATGGAAACTGCACAAGAGTATATTTTGTCCAAATGTTGGGAAAAAATTAGCCCACTGATTGCACGGAAAGGAAGTTATGTGGAGGCAAAAGTTTAAAAATACAATGGCTTATTCAGAAGATGTTAGGACAGAGAACTGGTGTCTTAGTCCATTTTGTGCTGTCTTAACAGAAAACCTGGGACTGGGTAATTTATAAAGAACAGAAATTTCTCGAGTTTTGGAGGCTAGGAAGTCCAGGGTGAAAGTGCTGGCAACTCGTGAGGGCCTTCTTGCTGTGTCCTCACATGGAGGAAGGTGAAAGGGCAAGAATGCAAGAATGAACCTACTCCTGCAAACCCTTGTTGTAGCAGTGTTTATCCATTCATGTGGAGCCCTCATGACTTAAACGCCTCCCATTAGGCCCCACATTCCAACGCTGTTGCATTGGGCATTGAGTTTCCAACACATTGAATTTCTGGGGGACACATTCAAACCATAGCAACAGCTGATACAGAATACAGCACTAATACTACAAGCTCTGAAGCTCTCGGGGGAAGGTTACCCACAGTCACCCGCCATACTGCCCAAGGGTCCACTTGGGATGTGGGAGCTGCCTGGGAAAGATTGAGGGTTTAGCCTTCTTCGCTAGAGCTGCTTTATTGCTTTAGTCCACATTACCTCTTGGGGAACCTGCCTCCCCGAGGGGCATTTCCTTTCCATACTCCCTTTTATATACCTCTCCTCAACCCAGCAAGTACTAGAAGTGGCTGTGCCAGAAACCATTTCTTGTAGGTCTTTCAAAGAAACCCACTCCAGATCACTCACTATTAAGCAGAAGAACTGGGACCCAGTTTTCTCTAATGCCAACACTGATGCTCTTCACCTTGATAAGAAGCTACTGTAGGTGTGTCAAAGTACACAGATACTGTGACTTCCCTGGTGTTACATGGCTAGTAATGGGTGGAGGCGACAAGAAATACAGATTTTTGAAATCCTCACTTGTGTTCTATATGTCCTTTATAATTATATAAAATCTTGATGCTTCAAAAAGAACAAGCTTTGAACTCAAAATGAAGGTGGGTTGTTACAGTGATCTCAGGTGGCTTGATACTTGTCAATCAGCTTCAATTCATGCTCATCAAAGGCCATGGCCCCAGAATCTGTTTGGATTCTTCCCAGGATCTGTATGTCTTTATATAATAAAACCTACTGGTCCCAAAGGACACTGATGGCAACTGCTGCTAATTTTTCTTGAAGGCACTGTGAAGTTTCTCCCTCGATGTTCCTTTTTCATGCATGATCTGATGCTTGGGCTCTCACAGCACTGGGAGTCCTAACTGCACATCTCTCAGTGCCCCGTGACCATAGCTGCCTGCTAGGAGTCCTTGCCCTGTCAGCTTCTGTTCTGTGGGATGCAGACAACCTCAGAACATGTGTATTGAGCTGGCTTCCCATGCGGTAATTAAATTTTCTCCCAGCAGTCTCCATCCTTACCCTTGTCACTCCAGTTCCTCATTACTGATAAAAACTTCAGGTTAAAAATATTCAGATATGAGAGAGAGAGAGAGAGAGAGAGAGAGAGAGAGAGAGAGAGAGAGAGCGAGAGCGAGAGAAACACTCATGGATACACATTAAACTACCAAGATGGAATCCTTTTGGGAGCTGTTCATGGAGTACTTCTCAAACTTCAATGTGCATGCAAATCACCAGAAGGTCTTATTAAAATAAAGATTCTGTACAAAGCATAGAATTAGTTTTTCTAGATCTGTAAAGAATGATGATGGTACTTTGATAGGGATTGCGTTAATTCTGTAGATCACTTTATGTAGTATGGACATTTTAACTATATCGATGCTGTCAATCCATGAGCAAGGTAGGTTTTTCCATCTATTTACATCTATAATTTCTTTTGTTAGCGTTTTTTAGTTCTCCCTGTGTATGTCTCTCACATATTTCATTAAATATATTCCTAGATATTTGATTTTCTTTGAGGCCATTTTAAAAGGTATTGTGCTTTTGATTTGAATTTCCACTTGACTGTTATTGGCGTATATGAATGCCTCTGATGTGTGTGTATTGATTTTGTATCCTGAGACTTTCCTGAATTCATTTATCAATTCTAGGAGTCTCTTGGTTGAATCCTTGGGGTTTTCTAGATATAAGATCATATCATCAGCAAAGAGTGAGAGTTTGATCTCATCTGCTCCCATCTGGGCACCCTTAATTCCCCTCTCTTGTCTAATTGGTGGCTCAAGATGAGAGGGCAAGAAAGAAATGCATGAAAGGAGGCTGGGAAGGAATGAAGTCTGCATCTATTGTGGGTCAACTCAGATCTCTGCCTCTTTCTCTTGCTATCTCATTGTGTTTCTACATTTGGGTTCTACTTCCTTCATCTATAAATAGAGATTATAATATTTAACTCACAGGGCTGCTCTGAAACTAGTGTAATAATTTATGGAAGTTGTCTGACACATAATAGGAGATCTAAAAATGTTCAATCTTGTATTTTTATACACAGGCAATGAAAAATTCAAAAAGAAGGTTTCAAAAATGTATTTACAATAGTATCAAAAAGAATAAAATCCTTGGGAGTAAATGTAACCAAAGAAGTACAAGACTTGTATACTGAGAACTGTAAAACATTGCTGAAAGAAGTTAAAGACCTAAATAAATGTAAAGACATCATGTGTGCATGAACTGGAAGACTTTATATTGTTAAAATGGCAATAATTTCCAAAGTGGTCTCCAGATTTGATGTAATACCATTAAAATCCCAATGCCAGTTTTGCAGAAATGGAAAAGCCAATTCTAAAATTCAGAAGGAATTGCAAGGGACCCCAAATAGCCAAAACAAAAAAGAAGAAAAAAGTTGGAGAACTCAATTTCCTGATTTCAAAAGTTACTGCAAAGCTATAGTAATCAAAACAGCATGGTACCAGCATACAGATAGACGTATTGTCGGATTTGGCAATCTTGTTCTGTGTTCTCAGTTCTCGGTGTGCTCATTGCTGAAGAATGCCCAGACATGCCAAAGTAAGGCAAGCATGAGGTGAAACTTATTGAGGGGGAGCAAGATAGGATTATAGAGCAAGAGCAAGATATAGGTTTACAGAGCAAGATGCATACACCACAGTTGATGACCGGATCCCTTGTTGTAGCAGAAAGAGAGAGAGAGAGCAAGAGCAAAAGGAGTTGGTTACGGTCTGGGTCTTGTTTTATAGTATTCAGATTGGGACCTCCCTCATGGCTCAGATGTCACCACAGAACCACTTTGATTGGACAGTTGGGAGTTATATGACCTGACTCTTACTATGCATGCAGATCTTCCATGAGCCTCTCCGAAAGCCCATTTCTGGGGTGGTGGTGATCTGCAACGGCATCCACTTTGATCCCTAGAAGACCCAGAATCCCTCACTATCTACCTAACAATATGAATCAACAGAATAAATACTGAGAGTCCAGGATATAAACCTATACAACTATGGTTAATTGATTTTCAATAAGGGTGCCATTTAATGGGGGAAAGAATAGTTTTTTCAACAAATGGTGCTGGGACAGCTGGATTTCCACGTGCAAATGAATCAAGTTGGACCCTTACTAGACACTGTCTATAAAAATTAACTCAAAATTGTTCGAAGATCTAAACATAAAAGCTAAAATGTTGAACTCAAAGAAGAAAATGGGTAAATCTTGATAACTTTGTATTTGGCTTTGAGTGGTTTCTTATATATGACTCCAAAACATAAGCAACAATGATGACAAAAATAGCTAAATTGGACTTCATCAAAATTAAAAACTTTCTGTATCAAAGGATATTTTGAGTATGAGGAGAATGAAAAAATTACCCATAGATGGGAGAAATCATATGTCTGCAAAGTATATGCACATATTTGCATATAATACAAATCATATAAAGGCTTAACATTTGAAATATATAAAGAATCCCTGTAACTCAGTAACAAAAAGACAAACAACCCAATTAAAACATGGGCAAATGATATGAATAGATATTCTCTAAAGAAAGTATGAAAATGACCAATAAGCACAGGAAAAGATGCTAAATATCACTAATCATTAGGGATATGCAAGTCAAAACTATGATGAGCTAGCACTTCACACTTATTAGGATGCCTATAACTAAAAAAAAAGAAAAAAGAAAAAGTAATTGTTGATGACGATGCGGAGAAATTGGGACCCTTCCTCAGTGCTGATGGGAATCCAAAATGGCATAGAAGCTGTGGAAAATCGTTTGACAGTTCCTCAAAAAGTTAAACACAGAATTATCACATGACCCAGTAATGCTACTCTTAAATACCCCAAAGAATTGAAGATAATTATTCAAAAAAAATTTGTACAAGAGTGTTCATAGCATCCCTATTCACAATTACCAAAAGGTGAAGACAATTTAAATGTCTATTAGTTGATGAATGAATGAACAAAACGCGGTGCATCTATACAATGGAATTATACAGCCATAAAATGAACGAAGTAATGATACATGTTACAACATGGATGAACCTTGAAAACATTATGTTAAGTAAAAGAAGCCAGACACAAAAGGTACAAATTGTATGATTTCATTTAGATGAAATAAATATTCAGAATAGGTAAATCTATGGAGAAAAAATCAGATTAGTGATTGCCAGGGAGAAACGTGGGGTGACTTCTTAATAGATATGGGTTTCTGTCTGGAATAATAAAAATGCTCTGGAACTAGATAGTGGCATTGGTTGTATAACGTTTTAAGTATACTTAATGTCACTGAATTATACAATTTAAAATAATTAAAATGGTAAATTTATGTTATGTATATTTTACCACAATTAAAAAAATAAAGAAATGGAAAAAATAGTCTGGCGAGGCTTCTCAAAGATAGGCCCCCTGTGTTTCTCTCAAGCTAGTTAGGATTAGCAGGATAATGCTCCCTCATCTCCGCATGACAGCAACTAGGCATTCTCTATTAGTCCAGTGTTTAAAAAATTGTTATTATTAATTGTCAGGGATGGGTCTCACTATAATGCCCAGGCTGGAGTGCAGTGTATTCACAGGGTGATAATGGCGCACTGCAGCCTTGAAGTCCTGGGCTCAGGAAATTTTCCTGCCTCAGCCTTCCAAGCAGCTGGGACTAGAGACATGCACCAATACACCTGACTATAAAATTAATATTATTTTTCATTGAAAAATCATAAATGTATACATTTGTGGGTAAAACATGATGTTTTGATATATGTATACAATCTAGAATGATTAAATCAATCTAATTAACATTTACCACCTTACTTGCCTATCATTTTTTGGTGATGAGACATTTGAAATTTACTTTCTATTTTGAAATATATATTATCATTGACTATAATCATCCTGCTGTGCAATAGATCTCAAGACTTATTATTCCTCCTGTCTGACTGAAACTCTGTACTCTTTGACTCCCCATTCCCCCTCTTCCCTCTAGCCTCTGGTTACCATGATCCTACTCTTTACTTCTATGAGTTTGACTTTTTTAGATCCTGTAAGTGAGATCATGTAGTATTTGTCTTTTTGTGCCTGGCTTATTTCACTTAGCGTAATGTCCTCCAGCTTCATCCACATTGTCACCAATGATATAATTTCCTTCTTTTTTAAAGCTGAATAGTATTCCATATTTCAGTGTGCATGCAGAAGAATGAAATTAGATTTTTATCTCATACCACATACAAAATCAAATTAAAACAGATTAAATACTTCAATACAAGATCTGAAACTGTAAAACTACCACAAGAAAACATAAAGGAAAAGCTCCACAACCTTAGTTTGAGCAATTATTTTTTTGGATATGACTTCAAAAGCACAGGCAACAAAAGCCAAAATAAACAAATAGAATTGCATCCAACTACAAAGCTCTCCATAGCAAAGGAAACAATTAACAAAGTAATGAGACGACCCACAGAGTAGGAGAAAATATTTGCAAACCATACATCTGGTAAGAAAACAGTTATTCAAGTTATTTGACCGATGAAAAAAATGGGCAAGTAACTTGAAAAGATATTTCTCAAAAGAAGACATACAAATGGCCAACAGGTTCATGAAAAAAGGCACAACATCACTAGTCATTAAGGAAATGGAAATTAAAACCACAGTCAGTTATCACCTTGCACCTGTGAGAATGACCATTGTCAAGAAGTTTAAAGATAACAAGTGTTGGCGAGGATACGGAGAAAAGGGATGACTTGTACACTGTTGGTTGGACTGTAATTAGTACAATCATTATGGAAAACAGTACGGAGGTTCCTCAAAAATCTACAAATAGAACTGTCACATGATCCAGCAATTCCACTTCTCGATATATAGCCAAAGGAAGTGAAATCCATAGCTTGAAAGGATACTGCACTTCCATGTTGATTGCAGCCTTATTCACAAAAGCTCTGCTTCCGTGTGGGTTTAAAGGCAGGGCATTGGCAGGTATAGTATGCGTAGAAGAAGTACACAAAATGCTTGATAAAATAACAGTCATCTCCAGAAACCCATTCCTTACTGACAGGAATGAGGAGTGGGGAGCAGGGAGCCTGTTTTTGCGCTAGTATGTTTCAGCGCATAACAAGGACTTTCTGTTGTGCCATCAAGACTTGGACAAATACCCAGATCTTGGTTTCAAATACCATTCCTAAATTTAACCAGGGGTGCTTTTTGGAGAACTGTCTTATGCTACGGAAGGTGGGGGCAGGGAAAGCACAAAGATCAACTTGGAACATGTTCCAAGCATTCCCTATTAGCCCTGCTAGTAGAGTCTTGAACTCTTGGGCTAAAGGGTAGTATGTCAATGTTAAATTTTCTGAATTTTGTTATTTTAACATGGCTATATAAGATACAGTAATGCATTTGTTCTTAGGAGATACATGCTGAAGTATTTAGGAATACTAGGGGTAAAGTATCACGGTGTCTGAAATTTACTCTTAAGTAGTTTAGTAATAATAATTATTCTGTATCTATATCTATGAGAAATAAGGCAAATGTAGAAAGATATTAGCAATTGGTGAAGCTAAAGAAAAGCTAAATAGTTGTACTTGCAACTGTCCTTTAAGTTTGAAGTTTTTTCAAATGTTAGGTGAAAACTTCACACCCCCACTCACTCCCAACATACAATTCTCCCTTCCAGAATCCGTCTCGGGAAGATGCGGCACAATGAACAGTGACAAGATCGTCTCTGAAGTACCTTCCAGGTGTAAGACTCTGTGATTTCTGTGTGTCTGCATTTTCCCACAATAACATCAGTACTGATTTAATAAAGCATACAAACAAACACGCAAACACCCCCAAACTCCATATACAAACACTGTGAAGAGATCCCCTTGCTAAAAATTCCAAGATTGCTAGGTTGGGCCAAACAAGGGTTTTGGGAGGTTGGTGATGGTCGAGATGTTTGGCCACCTTGAATTTAAGGTAGACGGTCCCAGTCGGGAACACGTGGCTGGGGCCTGCTCATCTAAGTTGGTGACTCCACAGCCTGAAGGAGCAGACAGGCAGGAGAGAAGAAACAAATAACGTGGTGGCACTTCTCACAGTTGTGGCTGACACCCCATGACATGCCTGTCACTAACCTTGTCAGATGCTGCGAACTAAAGGAGTAGGGAACAATTTCCTGGTATAGCCAACCTGTTACATGCTGTAACGTACCATTCTGAGCAGGTGGCTACTGTGACTGAAGATATGTTACTGAGAGTTTCTGTGAAGACATAGATTTGAACAGGAGATTGATGCAATTTGCCTGGCTGTGGATGCACTTTATCCACTGTCAGTCCCTTCGATGTCAGCTGATCAAATTTATGTCACAGAAAGCCAAATTCTATTAATATTTAGTATGGTTTTGCCCTTAAAAATTACAGAAAAGTCCCAAAACAGATTAATAATTTTTACATGAGAGATTTATATTTTGGGCATCTTCCTTTATTCTGGGGAATTTATTCTTCGTTGACACATGAGGTAAGAGAGAGAAAACAAGAGGATTATGCTGAGAGTGGGAGATTAAATAATTCATTTGCCTGAACCATTCATCCCTCCAAATTCTACTTCCCAAGGTATCAATGTTTCCTTTTTCTTTCAAAGTAATGTGGATTCAAAGTGTAAGTAATAATTAAAATTGCCACGAGAGCATTGATTTGCTCCCTGGAATCTGCTTCTTTCTCCCAGCTCAAGATTGAAAAGGCTCTTCCTGATGGTGTATTGATTCCTGCTTAATCTGAACATATGGCAAGCAAGTGTGTTTCAGTGTGAGTTTGGTAGCACATTCACACGCATACATGCACAGACATTCAATTTGTAATGGAAGAATTAAGCTGAGTGGTGGTGCTTGTTCATGGATGCTAAAGCAAACATTGGGATGTAATGCTATTGCGTGTGCTGCAGTCATTCTCATCAAACATCAGAGGTCAAGAGAGCTCAAATGTAGGCAAAGCATATATGTCTTTCTTAGTGTTCAAAAGGATTGCCAGAGCACCTATCTGTCCTTATTAGGAAGAAGTCTGGACTTTTTAAAGATCCTCCTCCACCCAAAACTCTCTGTTTAAAACATGGAAAGTTTATGTAGGTTAGTCTTCTAAAACTCATTGGAGAAAGAAACCAGCAGATGAGAAGTTGTTTGGGTGTCATTGAACATGGGAGCAGTAAAGCCTGGTAGGTGATTGTTGAGTATTTCTGGAATGCCTCTTTATGGGAAGGGCCCTACATAGGAGGCTGGGGTAACCCCGATGCGCCTCCAGTTTTTGAGCTCATTTCTTCACACTCACATACCCAGACATTGTTTGAAATTCAGGCCAGGGAGCTGAGTCCAGGGGGACTTAGTTCAATCACCTGCTGAAAATGAATTAATCCTTCTCCATACCCTTAGCTTCTTATGTTGAGCTAGGAAATGTATTTTAAAAAGCCCCAAGTTTATATTGGTATTGACATTTTCAATTCAGATTTGATAGTCAGTAGTTTTCTTATTTGCCTAGCTTTGCAACTGTCTTACTTCATTCAGGCTATTATAATAAAATACCTTAGACTGGATATTTTATAAAGAATAGACATTTATTTCTTACAGTTCTGGAGGCTGGGAAGTCCAAGATCAAGGTGCTGGCAGATTCAGTGTCTGGTGAGGTTCTGGTCTCTGCTTCCAAGATGGAACCTTGTTGCTGTGTCCTCCCTGGAGGGGACAAACACTATGTCCTCACATGGTGGAAGGGCAGAAGCCGAAAAGGGCCCAGCTAGCTCCCTCCAGCCCTTTTATAAGGACACTAATCCATTAATGAGGGCGGAGCCCTTATGGCCTAATAATCTCCTAAAAGCCCCACCGCTTAATACTACTGTGACAGTACTAAGTTTCAGCGTGAATTTTGGAGGGGACACAAGCATTTAAACCATAACAGCAATACACATTGAAACATTTGAAAACTGAAATTTAATATTACTTTTGACTATATAACTACTGAATGAAGGTTAGAATTTCTTTGCAATTTGTTTTGTTCTTATAACATACCCCATAAATTATGTATGGTCAGAATATGGAGTTCAAAATACCACCTGTTAATATTATCTGTTAGGTCCATTTGTTGTCATATGCTTCTAGTTTTAGGTTTGCTTTTGAAAATCTTTGATGGTTTTTGAATGTATATAACATAAAAATGTTTTTAAAGGATTTTCTCAGAAAGATTCCACTTCCAATCTTATCTCCTCCATCTATCTCTCTCACCCAAGGCCCCTAAAGATAATTTTTCATTTATCCTTTCAGCGTTTCTCTTTGGAAAATCCACATTCATACATATGCATATTTTTATTTTCTCTCCTTTCTTACACAAAAGGGTAACATACTGTATACACTGTTCTGTACCTTTTTTAAAAACGAGAAATCTATCTTGGAGATCAGTCCAATTAGTTCAAAGAGATCTTTTTTCATGACTGTATAGTACTTCATTGTGTGGTTGTCCCATAGATGACCTAACTATTACCCTACTGGTTGAAATTTAGGTTGTTTTCCAAACAACCCAATATTTTGCTATTATATTTAATGCCTGAATGAATAATTTTATAAGTATGTCTCATGCTTGTGGAGGTGTATTTTCAGGGAAGATACCTAGCAACGTGATTGCTGAAGAAAGGACAAATGCATATGTTATTATGCTATGCATAGCCAAACTCCCTTCATGAAACTCACACATTTTGTATTCTCATTAACAAGGGATAAGAGCACCAGTTTCCCCACGGTGTAACTAACAGAGCATGTTGTCAAGCATTTGGATTTTTTGCCAAAAACTTTTTATTTTTCTTGCACTGGCTTTCTCCCCAGGAGAAACAACATATCTGACTTCAAGGGTGGGCTGACGCTGGCCCTAACTGGCTCAAATTTCAGAAATTTTGTGCTGGTTGTTAACCATAGCCATCGTTAAAATTAAACCATATAAACTTAAAATTAAATATTAAAAAAATAAGGCAATAAATACTCAAAAAGTCATGACTCCTAATGATTTTACTCCATTTACTGCTATATGCCCTTGAGGTAATTTACTCCTTTGTCTGTGAAGTGGAAATACAGGGTGAGATGCTTGGTTCTTTCCAATTGTGCAGGCGGTGACTTCACCTTGGCAGCCTGAAAACAGCCGTGGGGGAGTATTTACACCATGGAAATCAGCAAACGCGACAAAACAGGGCTTTTTTTTCCTTTTCTTCCCTAAAGAGCTAGTTGTTAAGCATTTATCGGCACACCACTGGACACACTACTGAAGTACCAAAGCAGAAGACCTGGCTTTGACATTTCTTATACAAACCAAACCAGCCCCAAACACCTTTTCCTCTTGTGTTCCTTCATCTCGCTTAGGGTCATCTTGCAATAACATCATCCATAGACATTCACTTCATATCGCTTTCTTCTTTTATTGTCATGTCATTAAACACAGGGTCTGGTTTGAGGTCTCGGCCTACTTTGGTGCCTTGGCAGGCTTTCCAATGACAACCATAATACTAGTTAGTTTTCTTTCAATTTTATACATGCTATATTATGCTTCTGTGTTTAAAACCATGTGAGAGATAGATAATTTTGTCTCACTGGTCAGTTTATATAAACTGGCCAATCTGTTTTCTGCTATTAGTCTATTCTTTTCCTCTCTGGCAGGGGTCTGCTTATCCTTAGTTATGTTTCTAGAGCACTGTGAGATCAATTTTATATCTTAATTTAAACTCCATCCCTTTTCAAAAATAAATTTTCTTTCCTCTGGTCCTCACAATATTTAATAACAAATACTTCTTGAAGGATTCGATAATAAACAATTTTATTTTTGGCTCCCACTTTCCTCATTCCTCTTTTGTCCAGGATTAAATTGAAGACATGATTTCTGGGCATTCCGGTCTCTTCCAGCAAATGGAAACAGTATTGTTCCAGTGACTAAGATGTCTAGTCCTGCATGATACACACAACTGTCCTCATGACTTAGTGGTCAGTCTTCTCCCTTCCCCAGACCGGGCTTAATACATGTGCAAAGTCTCTGTTTGGTTAGCGGGACTCAATCAGCTTCTCCTCTCTTCCCCCACTTTTGTTCCTACGGCACTAGGGTTGCACACAAGGAGAAAGTTGAGGAAAGGGACAAGAAATTCTTATTTGGCAGCTCCCCATGACCTGGCATCAGCATTCTATGCACTTGGCAGATGTTCAGCCCAGACTGAACATTGGGCAAAGCTGAATGTTGGACAACACTGAGCATTGGTTCTCCCATGAGTGCCCCACCTCCAGCCCTCCCCAAATGCTCACTCACACATTCTTTGCTTTGAAAAACTCATTTATGGCAGGGCATCCAGGATCCTGTAATTTTTCTTTGACTCTGTCATTTTAAGGCTTATCTCTTATACCTTAGATCTTCGAGTCAAGAAAAAGACACCAGTTGACCATGTCCTCTAACTTTGGAGGCACATAAAGCCCCTTTCTCTTGACTTGAGGTGATGAGGAAATACATTGATTCTCTTCACTCTTGGGGGAAGGATCTCTCTGAAGTTCCTCTGTCTTCAAAAACACCCACAAAAAAAAAAACAAAACCAAACATTTTATTTTCCAAATGCAATTAATGTGGGTAAGGGGTGAGGCTTGTAAACTGCTCCCAGACGTCTTTATGAATTCTGCGTGTGGTCTAGCACTTCCTTTGGAAGGCAGTATCTGTTGGCCCTTAAGTCCTTGGGTGAAACTCACATTTAACAGGCTGTTGTACAAAGAGGATGACAGATGCTATTATGTTCATGTTGCATAATATGAATAATTTTAATTTGCATGTTTAATTCTATACACAACTGATATGATGTGAGAGTCAATGAACATTAGAACTATGCCAGCTGTTCACTATTAATCAATTTTATATGTGAATTCAACTTAAAATGCTCAGACAATTCTATTCTAGACATCTTGATAGTATAATACTGACCAAACTTAAGTGTTCCAAGTTTATTAAACCTGCCCATATTTATTTATATCTGAGTCCATTTTCATGTGATTTAAAGGCATCACTTCAACTTTCAAAATTCAATTCAGTTCAGCTATGTCAAAATCTAGTTTCAGGAGTCCATGTTTAGAGGTAATTTGTATATATTGCAATAGCTGTATCATGCTGTCATGGAGGAGATATTATTAATATTTGTTTCCATGGATAAATATCATTTAACACTTAGTATATGGAGCCGACAAGCAAGAAGTATGCTAGCTTATAATTTTAAATTTTAGATAAAATGACCCAAACCAGTGGATGTTATAGAAAGAATGAGATTCGTAGGAAGATAAAATTAGAGTAGGAGGAAGAGTGTAAGTACAAATTAAAAAGGAATAAACATAGTAAGAGTGAGTTTTAAGTCCTTACTTTAGGCTCCATGGAATACCCAGGGTCAGTTTTTAGGCTTTAGGGAGTCTGTGAACTTCCCGAAATTGTTGCAAATATATGTGTTAATGTAATACTGTGAATTTTTCAGAAGAGAGGTTTCTTAGTTTTCATCAGATTCTTAGAGGGACTCCAATGACCTCTCCCCTCCCCTCAAATAGAAAGAATCATGGTTCACTACCAATAGCATTACATTAGGACTTCCGAAATTTGGACTTTTATGGCACAGGCACACAATATCGAGCTATTAACTTTAACCTCTTGGGCACCAGTGTTTTCATTATAACACAGTGTGAGCTCTGTGTGACTGTGGTACCAAGGTTTGCACAGAGTGGGGCTTAGGGAGATAACTAAGTAACACTATTCTTCCACTGGAGACTTTGGAGTTATAAGAAAGGTAAAACATGTGAGTAAAACAGATGGAGACCAAATTTCAGTTTTATAAAAACTGGATTAAAGAATATGGTTTAGTTCTATTGCCAAACATATTTCCTTATACTTCATTTTACTGCTCTTCTGCTTAGTATTAATACTTTCAAATACCCACCAGAACAGAAATTTTATGCCTGTATAAACTTACTGCCTGGATGAGCAGAGAATATGTGCATGCCAAGGGCCCATTTTTACAAAAGGAGTGTCCAGAATGTACTGGACCAAGTGTTTTCAGGTCTTTTTAAAAAACTGCATGAAGATTTTCAGAGGCCAAGGTGGCAGACTAGAAGCAGCCTGCACAATGCTGCTCTTACAGAGAGGATGAACACTGAAGAATAGATACCCACCTTTGGACCATTGGCTGATGAGAGTGCTGGGATTCCACAGAGAGGATGTGAGAGTGAAGTGAAGAAGATAGAAGTGGGATGGCCCGCTCAGCGGGACCAGAGGTAACTGGGGAAGGTGCACACACCTGAGAAAGGTACTCCTAGCTTCCCCTGAGGATATTGCAACCAGGGCAGTGGGAGGGCTCCTCCACTGCAGCAGACCTACGAACTGATACAGACACCTGACTGGAGGATCTGTAGGTGCATTGCTCCAGAGAGAAGGAATGGCTTGTGAGCGTTGGGTGCTGCGGCTGGTGCCACTGTAACATTCCAACCCTGGAATGCTAATTCTGCCCCAGGGTCTGTGACTGCTTCTTCCCTCTTTTCCCTGCTGGGTAAGAAGGGAGCAGGGAATCTGGGAACTTGTGTACACCCTGTGAGCTGGTGATGTGCACCCCTGTCACCCCTGCCACTGAGGGATGTGCACAGAACAGGTGACCATGGGCCAGGTAGCTGCTGCTGTGGCCTGGGGGATCCCACTCAACCACACTTCCCACAGGACCCAGGTGCAGTGCACATCCTTAGCCCTCAGTGCCCAATGCCCATTGTTGGGGTGGGTGGACTGCCACTGACACTACCACCTGGGAGGCCCCAAGCAGGGCGAGAGCCAGCACAGTTGCCACCTTTGGATCTGGGTGGACTGTACAGTGCAGATCCACGTCATTCCATGCAGGTGCCCTGCTCATGCCCTCCCCCGTGTGATGCATCCTGCTCCCCATGGCTGCCCTGGCCTGCATGTGAGTGCTGCAACCCTTGGACCTGCTCCCTCCCCTACAGGCGTCCTACCTCATGGGCCTGCTCTGTCCCAGGGTCCCACTCTATCCCATGTGTGAACTGTGACCTGCGAGCCCACTCTGCACTGGGGGCCTGCTCTGCTTTGTAGCCCCACTATGCCCTGTATACCTGCTATGCCCTCTTCGTGTGCTGCATCCTGTGTGTGCCTTGTTCTGTCTCTGAGCCTGGCACCTCAGCTACCAAGGCCTACAAACTTGCGTGCCATGCTCAGTGGACCCCCTCCAACCTGTGTGCATGCGCCATCCTACCTGCTGGTCCCACCTTGCATGCACACCTGGCACCAGGGGCCAGCCCTACCACAGCAGCACAGCAGCCTGGGGACAACCACAGGGGAATAGAGTTAAATAGCATTAAAGGCTCACAGTTCATCTACCCCTCTCTTGCTTGGTCAACCTTTTGGAGTAGGACCTAAGCATGCCATCCAGGTACCCATGCTTGTCTTCATCAAGCAACAGAGGTCTCAGCAGAGGAGAACAGATGTACCTTACCTGCTATCTGTTTTGGGCTGAGAGAAGAGGCACCAGATGAGAAGGAACCAGCATAAAAACTGGCAACATGAGAAAACAGGCTGTCTCAATACCCTCAAAGGATCACAGTAGCTCTCCATCAATGAACTCCAACCAAAAGGAAATTGTGGTAATCACAGATATGGAATTCAGATTATGGATGGCAAATAAGATGAATGGAATTGAGGAGAAGGTAGAAAACCACCTCAAAGAAACCAAAAAATAATTCAGTACATGAATGAAAAATTCACTGAAGAGAGAAATAACATTAGAAAAGAGAAAACAGAACTTAAAGAAATGAAAGAGTCATTTAGGGAATTTCAAAATACAGCAGAAAACTTTAACAGCAGGATAGACCAACTAAAAGAAAGAATTTCAGAACTTGAAGACAAGGATTTCAATGTTACACAGTCAGTAACAAATGTAGAAGAAAAAGCAAAGAATGAACAATCACTGTAAGAAATATGGGATTATGCAAAATAAACAAGTATAAGAATTATAGGTATCCCTGAGGGAGAAGAAGAGAAACCAATAAGCATGGAAAACCTATTTGAGGAAATAATTAAGGAAAATGTCCCTGGTATTGCTAGAGATTTAGATATCTGGATACAAGATAGTCATCAAACACGTGAAGATTCATAGCAAATAGGACATCATCAAAACATATAGTCGTCAGCCTGACCAAAGTCAATACCCAGGGCAGTGGGAGGGCTGGTCAAAGTCAAAGTGAAGGAGAAAATTCTACAAGCTGTGAGGTGAAATCAACGAGTTACTTACAAAGGAAAACCCACTGGACTAACAGTAGATCTCTGAGCAGAGACCATTCAGGCCAGAAGGGATTGGGGTTCCATTTTTTAGTCTTCTTAAACAGAATAACTTCCAGCCAACAATTTTGTAACCTGCAAAACTAAGTTTCATAAATGAAGGAGAAATAAAGTCTTTCCCAGACAAGCAAACACTAAGGGAGTTTGTCACCACTGGTCCTGCACACTAAGAAATGGTTAAAAATGAGCTATACATGGAACAGAGCAAACAATACTCACTAGTGTACAAATACCAGAAAGTTAAAGCTCACAACTCTTAAGAAACAGTAACACAAGGGAGAAAACAAAGCAATTAGGTATCATTCAACATGATGAACAGAACAGTATCTCATATGTCAATACGAACGTTGAACATAAATAGTCGATGCTCCATTTAAAAGACACAGATTGGCTGAATGGATGAAAAACACACCCCAAGTATATGCTGTCTCCAAGAAACCCATCTAATTCACAAGGATACTGATAAATTCATGGTAAAGGGATGGAATAATATTCCATGTGAGTGGAAACCAAAGCAAAAGGATTAGCTATTCTCATATCAGATAAAATAGACTTTAATCCACAATAGTAAAAAAAGACAAAGATAGTCATTATGTAATGTTAAGGGGGCAATTCAGCAAGGAGATATAACAATCCTAAATATATATGCACCTAACACAGGAACTCCCAGATTCATAAAACAAATTTTACTAGATGTAAGCAAAGAAATAAACAGTAACATCATAATTGCTGGGGAATTCAATATTCCGCTAACACAACTGGAAAGATCATTGAAGCAGAAGATCAACAAAGAAACACTGGACTTAAACAGGACTTTAGAACAAATGGAACTAACAGACATCTACAGAACATTCTACACCCAAAATGCATAATATACATTCTTCTCATCAGTACATGGATTTTTTTTCAAGGTGGATCAGACGTTAGCCCACAAAACAAGTCTCAGCGAATTCATAAAAACCGAAATTATTCCCTGTATCTTCTCAGATCACAGTGGAATAAAACTAGAAATCAATTCCAGGAGGAAATCTCAAATCTCTATGAAGCCATGAAAATTAAATAATCTTCTGCTGAACCATCCTTGGGTCAATGATGAAATTAAGATGGAAATCAAAAGATTTTTCCTACAGAAAGATCACAAATTAACAACCTACTGTCACACCTCAAGGAACCGGAAAAAGATGAACAAACCAAACCCCAAACTAGCAGAAGAAAAGAAAAAACAAAGCTCAGAGCAGAACTAAATGAAATGCAAACAAACAAACAACAAAAAAATACAATGGATCAATGAAAAAAAGTTGGTACTTTGAAAAGACAAACAAAAGCAATGGACATCCAGCTAGATTAACCAGAAATAGAAGAGAAAGGACTCAAACAAGTTCAATCAGAAATGAAAAAGGAAACATTACAACTGATGTTAATACCACAGGAATACAAAATATCACCTGACTACTATGAAAACCTCTATGCTAGAGGTTTTCAAACTAGAAAACTAGAAACTAGAAAATCTAGAGGAAATGGATACATTTTTGGAAACACATAACCTTCCAAGTTTGAATCAAGAAGAAATAAAAATCCTGAACAGACGGATTACAAGTAACAAGACTGAAACTGTAATATTAAAGATTATTGAGTATGAAATGTCTGATTTCCTTAAGTACTACGTTTGACAGTTGATATCTGTGACATTTCACTTTGACACTTCTAGTTTTATTTTTATGGTGAAGGCACATCCTCAGTATTCCAAATGCACATTTTGGCTTGTGATTATCTTTCAAAAATGTTTTTTGAAGCAATTTTTGTGAAATCATGGATAAGTAAAAAATTCGTGTTATTTTCAAATACGAGTTCTGTCATGGAATCAATGAAGCACAGACAGCTTGAAATATCAACGAAGTGTTTGGGAAGGATGTGGCTAATGAACACACAGTACATCGGTGGTCTGAGAAGTTCCATTCTGGTGATTTTAATCTTGAAAATGAGCCACGTGGGCAACCTGAGACCAAGGTGGATAATGATGAGCTGAAAGCTGTAGTGGAAGTGGATCCATCTCAACTTATGCATGAATTAGCAGCAAGATTTGATGTTACTGTTCCAACAGTATTGGACCATTTGAAACAAATCAGCAAGTTAGAGAAGCTGGATAGATGGGTTCCACATGAATTAAACGAGCATCAGAAGAGAAATCATCACAAAGCTTGCCTTTCTTTGCTGTCACGACTAAAGACGAACCATTTCTACACCATATTATTATGTGTGATGCAAAATGGATTCTTTTTGACAATCACAAGTGTTCATCACAATGGTTGTTTAAAGATGAAGTACCATAACACAGTCCAAAACTGAATATTAATTAAAAAAAGCTAATGGTGTCTGGTTGGTGGTCCAGCACTGGCCTTATCCACTGCAGCTTCATGAAACTTGGCCCAGTTGATTACCGTGGATGTCTACCACAGCTAGCTGGATGAAATGATGAGGATGCTTGTGATTAAGCAGCCAAGATTGGTCAATAGAGACAGGCCAATCCTCTTGTAAGACAATGTTCAACCACATGTCACACAAACAATGCTGCTCAAACTAGAGCAGCTAGACTTGGAAACTCTCTACCATCCACTGTATTCACCAGACCTTGTACCAACTGATTATCACCTCTTCCAGGCTTGGGGCCACTTCTCGTGAGGAAAAATATTCAATTCTCAACAAGCTGTGGAAAATGCCTTTTGCAATTTCATCACCACTCTCTCTCTAGGCTTCTTTGCTGCTGGCATAAACAAGCTACCATTGAGATGGCAAAACTGTGTCAATAGTTTAGGTGCATACTTTGATTAATTGTACTGCTTCTTGTTTGAGATATAACAGACTACACTTTTGATTCAAAATTGGGCATTTCATATTTAATGACCTAATGAAAACTCTCCCAAAGAATAAAAGCCCTGGACCAGACAGATTCACTGCCAAATTCTTCCAGACCTACAAGAAGAATTGACACCCATTCTACTGAAACTATTCCATAACATCAAGAAGGAGGGAATCCTCCCTAACTCATTCTATGAAGCCAGTATCACCCTGATACCACAGCCTGGAAAGTGCACAGCAAAAAAAGAAAACTATACGGCAATATCCCTTATGAACATTAATGCAAAAATCTTCCAAAAAAAAAAAAAAAACAAACCCAGCAAACTGAATTAAACAGTATATCAAAAGAAATAATCCATCATGATCAAGTGGGATTTATTTTAGGGATGCAAGGATGGTTTAATATACACAAATCAATAAATGTGATTCACCATAACAGAATTAAAAACAAAGACTATATCAACATGTCAATAGATACAGAAAAATCATTTGATAAAATCCAGCATCTCCTCATGACAAAAACCTTCAACAATAGGCATAAAAGGAACATACCTTGAAATAATAAAAGCCATAAATGCTAAACCCATGGCTAACATCATATTAAATGGGGAAAAGTTGAAAGCATTCCCCCTAAGAACAGGAACAAGACAAGAATGCCCGCTGTCACCAGTTCTGTTCAAAATAGTACTGGAAGTCCTAGCAAGGGCAATCAGGCAAGAGAAAGCAATAAAGGGTATCCAAATCAGGAAACCAAGGTCAAACTACCCTTGTTTACTGAAAATATGATCTCATACCTAGAAAACCTCAAAACGCCACAGAAGACTCCTGGTATTGATAAATACATTCAGTAAAGTTTCAGATTATAAAATTAGTGTACCCAAATCCATAGCATTTCTGTATACCAATAACAGTCAAGCTGAGAGTCACATTAAGAACTCAATACCATTTACAGTAGCTACAAAGAAAATAAAATACCTAGGAATATACTTAACCAAGGAGGTGAAAGATATCTACGAGGAGAACTATAACACATGGATGAAAGAAAGCAGAGATGACATAAACAAATGGACAAACATATTATGCTCATGCAATTGGAAGAAAAAAATGTCCATGCTGCCTAAAGTGATTTACAGATTCAATTCAATTCACATTAAAATTTCAATGTCATTTCTCACGTATCTAGAAATAAATAATCCTAAAGTTCATATAGAACCAAAAAAGAACCCGAATAGCCAGAGTAATTCTAAGCAAAAATAACACATCTTGAGTCATCACACTATCTGATGTCAAATTATACTACAAGGCCATAATAATCAAAGCAGCATGTACTGGTATCATAACGGACACATAGACCAATAGAACAGAATGGAGCACCCAGAAATAAAACCATATAGCTATGACCAACTGATTTTTGACAAAGCAGACAAAAACATACACTGGAGAAAGGAAGCCCTATTCAATAAACCATGCTGGGAAAACTGGATAGCCACATGCAGAAGAATGGAAGTGCATCCCTATCTCTCACTATATACACAAATTAACTCAAGATACATTAAAGACTTAAATGTGATGCCTGAAACCATAAAAATTCCAGAAGAAAACATATGAAAAACTCTTCTAGGCATTGGCCTTGGCAAAGAATTTATGGGTAAGACCCCCAAAACAAATACAAAAACTGTCAAAATAAACAAATGGGACTTAATTAAACTAAAACTTTTCTGAATAGAAAAGAAAATAACCAACAGAGTAAATAGACAATCTAAAGAATGGGAGAAAATATTCTCAAACTATACACCCAACAAAGGGCTAATATCCAGAATTGACAAAGAACTTGAGCAAATCAGCAAGAAAAAAACAAATAACTCCATCAAAGTAGGCAAAAGACATGAACAGAATTTTTTCAAAAGAAGATAGACAAATGACCAAAAAAAATATGAAAAAATGCTCAACATCAATAATTATCAGGGAAATGAAATTTACAACCACAATGAGATACCACCTTACCCTTATCAGAATCACCATTATTAAAAAGTCAAAAACCAATAGATGTTAGTGTGGTTGCAGGGGAAGGCAAATGCTTATACACTGTTGGTGGGAATGTCAACTTGTTTAACCACTATGGAAAGCAATATGGAGAAACTTCAAAGAACTAAAAGCAGACCTACCATTTGATCCGGCAATCTCATTACTGAGTATCTACTGAAAGGAAAAGAAATCATTTTACCAAAAAGACACCTGCACCAGAATGTTTATCTCAGCACCATTCACAACTGCAAAGATATGTTATCAAGCTAAGTGCCCATCAACTGATGACAGGATAAAGAAAATGTAATGTGTGTATATAACACTATACACACACACACACACACACACGCACACACGCACACACCATGGAGTACTACTTAGCCATAAAAAGCAACAAAATAATGTCTTTTGCAGCAACTTGGATGGAACTGGAGACCATTATCCTAAGTGAAGTATCTCAGGAATGGAAAAACAGATAGGACATGTTCTTACTTATAAGCGGGAGCTAAGGGAAGGATATATATGGTCATAAAGACCTGTAATGGATATTGGAAACTAAGAAGGGGGAAGGTAGAAAAGGGTTAAGGATAAAAATCTACCTATTGAGTACAGTGTACATAATTCTTATAACAGGTACACTGAAAGCTCTGACTTCAGCATGATGAAATTCATCAATGTAACAAAAACCATTTCAAATTTTTTGAAATAAAAACAAAAGAAAAAAGTTTGGAAAATGGCAAAAAATAATAATAATCACTTATTTCCTTGAAATTAGGGTTTATTTCTCAGCCTGGAAATTCAAATGATACAGAAAGAGGTTTGGGGAGTTTTGCTGAAATGTATCTAGAGAAACTGCTGTTTTGAATATTGTGTGTTATTGCTCATTGATATTCACTTGGATCCTATCAGCATTCTCATGATAAGTACATGCTTATTTTAATGGTTGGCTCAGTATTGCTGAGCTACCCCACAGGGGAGTTTTGCAGAACTACTAATGAACATGATTGTTATGCATTTTATAAATATAAAGTACTACCAAAATGTAGAAAACAATAATATGGCACTATATAGGCTAAAACATACTGCCCTATGGAATCCTAGAAGAGTTATTGGAGTATTGTAAAAATAGTCATCTAGCTATGTTTAACATACAGCCAAAGCTAAAAATCTGGATTTGTGTTTTGGAGACACCCTCAGATAATAAGTAATTTTAATTTTTCACTTAAAAGTTGAAAAATAAAAATTGTACCAAAAAATGAATGAGAGAGTTGATAGAGAAAATTTTCTTGTTTTCGAGTGGTGGTGGTAAACCATCAGTTTCTTGCTTTATGAGATGGGGCGGGAGTGCTGGAAGGAGTAGAGAAACACAGCCCTACAGACAGAGGCAGCTTGATCATAAAAAACCAAAAGGCTGCCCAATGAACTAGCTTGAAAAGGTCTTTTGGGGCAGATGGATGTAGGACATTTTATGTAAGCCTAAGAAAGTTTAATTTCATGAAACAGAAGATGATTATTTACTTTTTGGAACAAAACTCTATGTAACAAAAAGTGTTTTAGGTGAAGTGCAACAATATTATACAATATATTAAAGCAGTAAAAGTGGAAAGATAGCAACATAAATCAGAAAGTTATTATAAAAATCACGGTGTTAGATTATAAGTTTTTAAATTGTTGGCAGTAGAAATTAAGATAAACAACTGTAAGGATTCCTTGAGTGCTGGGAACAGGAGTGTTATGGAGTGAGAAGAATCAAGTGCCGCTCTAAAGCTTCAGTCCTTATAGGATGAGGAAGGAAGCTTTTGGGGTAGTGACCAATGATGGGATTCACTTTTGCCATTTTCATTTGCTAAATTCAACTGATGAATTGATGTGAACAAGACATATTTGAAAATAATGAAACTGAGGCTAGTATTAGTCATTACCTACCCAAGATTATACCTTAATTAGGGCTTTCCAAGTTATCTCAAGACTACGTAATTGGTTTTGGTGCTATTACTTATAACACTAAATCTTTTTAAGTTTTATGATACTTTATGAGGTATTATGGCAGCGACCAATTTATTGCCTCTCAGCTCTGCATTCACCCTTCATTGCCTTCTCTACAGTAATGGAGCATTTACTCTTAGCAGCAAGGATAATATCAAGCTTTGCCAGTAGAGGTAGCTAGAGGGACATGGTAGGAGGACATGGCTTCCCAGTTCTGCTGCTGCTACTTACTGCTGGTGTGCTGCTTTTTCATGACTCAGCAGCAATATGTGTGTGTATGGGCGTGTATGTGTGTGTGTGTGTCGGGGGGCGTCCAGTGGCGCTGTAACCTAGCCGTGTGCCCAGAGTGCACAGTAATTTTGAAAAGTCACAGCCTGGCTGTCCTGGTGTAAGGTGGATACCATGCACCCAAGACCTTCCAATGATGCCCTACTGGTGAGCAGGCTTTTCATTCCCTGATGCTCTTTGTACATCTGGCTGCAAAGCTTAGCCCCTCTGCAATTTCTCTAGTGCTGGTCTCCCCAAAACTGCACTTTCTCCAGAGCTCAACTCCTGCAGCAGCGTGGTTTTCTCCAACCCTGGGCTCCTCAGGCTGGTAGTCTTTAGTACTCAACTCCTGCAGTGGCGTAGCTTTCTCTAGCTCTGGAATTCTGCAGAATTATGGCTTTCCTTTTCACACTGGGTCCCTACAGGGCATGATTCCTCCAGCTCCCAATTTCAATGGTGTCCAGAGGCCAACAGATTCTCTTGGTACCCTAGAATTCAGATTTTCGGCAAGAACCACTGACGAGACAAATTAGTGACTTCCCCAACATCCAGAGAGTCTTGGCTTTGCCCTTTCCAATGAGGTCTGGGTTTCAGCCATGGAGAGGAGGGCCCTTCTGTGGGTTCCCTATTTAAGTCTTAGGGATACCGGTTGCTCCTTATATCTGCTACTCCTGTGTTCTTAAGAATTCTCTTTGGCTCTCATTAGCCAATTCACCATTATTCCAGTTCCATGCTAATAATTCTGTTAAACTGTTCTTGCTTAGATTACTACGTGGTATCTGTCTCCTGACTGAACCCTGATTATGGAGATATTGACCTTGTGACCTCATTCATCTTCTGTTACCCTCTATCAGTGGCCATTCCGTTTTTTTATTGTACAAAAAAAGACTGATTCTACTTTATAGTGAGCCCTATACACTTAAAAAAGACCCAGGGTGAATCAGCTTTATTCTGAATTATGTAAATCCTGGAGATTCAACTCATCTATGGAGAACAGTTTCTAGTTGTTCACTTCAGTAGGAGAATTCTTCATGGACAGAACAAGAAAGAGTATGGGTACTGAATGCAGGAACATGAACAGATTTTTCTTTGACAGCAGGCAACTGGTACTAGCTTTTTTGTTTCTTTGTTCCATTTCTTCCTCTCTCACTTTTATCCCTGAGTAGGCAGGAACTGAAAGGATACTATAATATTGGAATTAGACTATATGGGACAGGGGAGGCTAGGATGAATTATGGCGAGCAGGAGATTGTAGTTTTTCAAGCAAGTTCAAATTACTCCAAGTCCCTCCTTCTTTTCACTTTAATAAAAATTTCCAATTATTGAGCCCGAATTAACTCAGTGATTTTTAACATTAAGGAGAGAATGACCCCTATACTAAATGCCCATTTGTAGCCCCAAACAGGAGCCTTTTATCTAAATTAACATTAATTGGTGGAGTTTAGTAAGGGAGAGAGTAGGTAGATGTAGATTTTTTTTGAGAAGGGGAACTAATGACGTTTTTTTGCTCAACCTAAATGTCTCCTCCTCCGTTTCCATCATGCCCAAGATAGGTTTCTGAAGGGAAAAAAAGTCTATAAAAATTATTGGTAATTTGCTTGGAGTTGCATGCTGCTAAACCCTTAGTAGGTACATGAACAAATAAATGATGTTGTTCCCATAGGGCCATGTAAGACCAGAGAATCACACTACGATTGGCAAAAAGAACACTAGAAATTACGGATTTCTAGGTCACTTTTTGAGGTGTGCATTCTGACAAACATTGCTTCTGATGCTCTCATTTCTCCTGCTAAGTTAGTAGATTCAAGTTATTGTTTCTCTTTTCTTCATACAATAAAGTAGTCAAAGAGTTAACTAAATTGCTCAAGGGTTTAGTCCATCTAGGCATCAAAAATGATTAGAATCTTGAGTCTTTCTGTTTGATCACACTGCTTTCTATCAGGGGATTCTACCTGGAATTTTTCAAATGCATGACCCATTTTAAACTTGCAGGTTGGACTTGTGAACTAAAGAAAATGATAATTTGCAGGGAAGAGATTTCAAATGCCTATTGATAGGAAGATCCCTTAAAGTGGCTTAAAAGATCTCAAGAGGATTTCAAAGTCACATCACAAGGCATTTTGAGTTTTTTGAACATCGAACGATTTTCACAAAAAGAACACTTCTAATCTGAAGGTAAAAGAGAGGAAGGCAAAATGCAAGGTCTATTGGCAGAGCCTGTCCTGAAAGATGTGGAAGACACATAAGCAGAAAAATCAATTCGTTCAAAATGTTTTAATCTATATTTTAACATAAATCACCATAATTTCTCCCCATGGTGATTTCTCCCCATACATTGACTTTGCATATCCAAATTAACCAGTACTTGGTTTTCTAATTACATATATGAAGTTTAGAAGAGCGGTGTATATTGTAATTCATTTACCAAGTTACAAGAAAAGCTTTTAGCTATAATAGTGTCCAGAGCATAAAAGAGGTCTGCACCAGGTCTAGGATGCAATGCCAGCTACATTACTGCCTGGGTGATATCATCTGGTGTTAGAAGTATCTGTGGTGGGAAAAAGACATGGTATGAGGTTTATAGAAAATGCCAAGTGGGGGAATAGTGATGAAGGCATCTACAGTTCTGGAGCAATCCATGCCATTTGTATCAGACAGTTACACATTTGCTATTTGGCCAACCTAGATGTGAATAAGACGCACCTGACCTCGGGACCCGTGGCCATGGATCCAGAGCCGCCCATCCTGCCTTGGGTTCTGTGAGACTCACCAAGTCATAAGGCCAGGCAGGCTCAGCAGCAATTCATTGCTGGATGACAGCGGAACCACTGGGGTGCGGCATGAACAGGGCCAGAGTGAGCACTACGTTCTATTTGGTTGTACTTCCTAATATACCCATATAACAAAACTGCACTTGCACCTCTTAAATTTATACAAGGACAAAAAAAAAAAAAAAAAAA
>RJWJ010002818.1:0-31999 GCA_004363605.1 Indri indri | reverse complement strand
TTTAAATATCCTTTGACTAGTTTATATAGTATGGAATTTATTTTTTTCTGAAAGCTTAAAAGTACTTACAAGTAAATCAGTGTGGGACAAGAATCTTAGAAAAAGGTTGGTATATATACTAGGCAGAATGAATTATTTGAAAACTCCCTTTAATATAAAATAATTTAATGTATGAAAAAAGGAATCATAATAAATAAAGTGGGATGGAAACAGATTGTTCCACAAATTGGAATGACTTTGCTGTTTGGAAGAAAATCTAGCCTCACTTGAAAAATCTATGCTTAATGTATTTTTTCTTGATTTATTTTTTGTATCACTTGTGGCTTCTTTTATTTCTAATTATATTTATTTGAGTTGTGATTTGATTTTTCTTTGATCGTATTTGGTAATGTTTGATCTGTTTTATTGTTTCTCCCCCCTCCCCCCACATTCTAGTTATCCTGTTCTTGGTTTATTAATTATCGTATTTTTCTGCTTTCAAAATTTTTAACCTTTTATTTCTTGTTTAGCTAAGGTATGTGCTTGGTTACTTTGTGGTGGACACTGTGCTGAGGGTTTTACCTTTGTCAAATTAATTTCTTTTTGATCTATTAATTTTATTGAGTTTATTTTGCTCTTCCTTTTTAAAATTCTAGAGTTAAATACTTTATTTAGAGTGGCCTTTCCCATAAAATGCTATTCTTTAGTAAAATTACATTATGAAAACATTAACTGATAAAATGCAATTGTGCAGATTTTAAATGGAAAATATTGTTCCGAGCAATATTTAAAACTTATCTAGGTCCGGGAGCACTTAAGAGCTAACAGGGAATAGACTTAATAATTTCATGTTAAATTTTTTAAGAATTCTTTTTTAAAAATTCCAAATGTAACTTTATATTCAATCAGTAAAAGTTTTGAGAATATGTCTTTTTAATTGGAGCTCCAGTGAAGGCCTCAGAGCTCTGAGAACTCAGCCTCTGTTTTTAATGTCACCAGTCACCATTTTCATTTCAAGGACAACTCCATGGGACCTTAATGCTCCTTGGAACAGTGTGATCTTTATCACCACTTTTATTTTACAGATGTGGAAATGGAAAAACCAAAGGTTTTTTCTTGTTATATGTTAATTACTGCATATTATTCTTAATCTGATTTTGACTCTCCTTATTTTTTACTTCTTGGCATATTTTCTTGTGTGTCAAAATATTTGAGGATCTTCCAGCTAGCTTTTTAAAAATTAAAAAACAATTTATTTCAAAATATTAAGGGGGTGCAAATGTTTTTGTTACATGAATAGCTTTTGTTGTCCAGTTTGGGGTCTTTAGAGAAGCTATTGTGGCAAATATTGTGTAAAGTTCTTTAAAATTTTGCATATAATTCCTCATAGAGATAGCATCAACTTGTCATTTAAAATGCAGAATATTCTTTTTTATGCCCTCTTCTTTGAGTGTGCTTTGACTGACCAGTATCCTGTTCCCATAGAAAATTGGTGGACAGCTTCCACCCACATTTGCATATAGGCAGACCACACAATTATCATCATCATCATACTTGTCACTGTCATTGTCATCACCATGGTAATAACTTCTATATAAGCTGGAGTCCTGTGTGGTTCAGTCTCTGTACAGAGTCAGATTCAAAGAAGTACTCTCCAGCAACCAAAAGTAATTAAAAGGAAATGTCAATATTTACATGTTTTTTGAAGATTATTAAAGGGTATCCAATCCACAACCCACAGCAACATAAATCTCAATGCATCTCAAAAGCCCCTTTCCTCTCCTAAAATATCCAATACCCCGTCGCTGTGATGTCTCAGGCAACTGCCTCTCACTCTCCCTGAAGTCTGTGTGGGGTTTGTCTTTTTATTTCTCTCCTACTTTTCTTTGCCATCATTACTTTCCACCCCACAGCCCTCACCATCATTCTGAACCTACATCACTAAAGCCTTGGAATGGAGTAAGCAAAGATAAAGTTCTTTCAAGGGCAAATGAAGGAAGAAAAGAAATGCAATGAAAAGAAAGCAAAAGAAAGGAAAGAAAAGAGAAAGACAAATTCCATTTTCTTTTAAAGCATTTGGTGAGGGAAGCGTAGGAAAACTCATGAAAGAAAACATTTAGCCCTTGTCACTTAAGCAGTTCTATGCACATTAGCTCACTCAGTCCTCATGGGAACTGTATGAGGTAAGTAATGTTATTACAATTTCTATTTTGTTGTCAGGGTAACTAGGACGTGCAGAGATGAAGCCATGTACTCAGATCACCTAACTAGTGAGTGACAGAGGAGGGGATCTGTGTTTGCGCAACTTGCTATACAATTGTATAATGTTTCCAGATTTCACAAAACTCAATAGCAGTTATTTTCCAATTAGAATATTTTTTTCTTATGATCCATTTTTCCTCTCCAAATCTAAGCCCTTAGAAGAAAACCTTTGTTTAAAATGAACCTTTATCGTATTACTTATATTTATACATTAACCATTCTGATGGCTTCTTAGTTTTGGAAACTGGCTTCTATAAAAAAATGACATTAGTTATTCTAAAAATTTAAAACACACTTTTACATAATGGTAGAACTTACTGTTCATGCAGCCATTAGAATATTTTTAAAATAGATTCTGGTAAATTAGATGGAATGGATTTTTTTTAGCAGATAAAATTAGCATGGAGAGGACTTAGAGGGTGTATACACCAGCAAGAGAGTGTGTGTTCATGTGCCTCTGTGATTCTCATATCAATACCCGGGTGCTGCGAGATAAAGGCAAGGCTTGCGGAGGAAGCAACCAAGATGCTATCCTGCCAAGGTAAAAGATAAGAAAATTTGTAGTTTTCTAAATGGAGGAAATTACAACTGCAACCTCTGGCATGAAGGAGGAGGAAGAAACATAATCATTGTGGACATGTGAACAGCATCAAAGTGTTCTTTGGGGTAGGCACTGCTATATTGATTGTGTAATAGATGTTTGTTGCTGTAATTCAGCATATGGTCTGTTCCTTGGCTTGTGAATTAGAGAAGTCCTGTGCAGATATGCATGAGCGTGTAGAGGGTAGGAAAAGAAATAGGTGCTTGCTTCAGTCTGAATCTTTCAGGACCCAGACATGCATGATGATATCTGCTTTGGGAATGGGAACAACAGCACTCACTCACTTGCCCAATCAATTATTTATTCAAGCTCATGACAAAAAGTGAGACTAAACATTCCTATGAATGTGGGCAGACAGATTGGAAAATAATTTTTGAAAGGGTAAGTTATATGATGTCTTCACATCTAGGAAGGCACAGAGCTTTGGTTAGTTGCTGTGTTCTGAATGTAATGAGGATGCTCATTTTTTAATTTTAATTTTATTTTTTTTGGAGACAGGGTTTCACTCTGTCACCCAGGCTAGAGTGTGGTGACATGATCAGAGCTTACTGTAACCTCAAATTCCTGGGCTCAAGCGATCCTGCCACCTCAGCTTCCCAAACTGCTGGGACTACAGGTGTGACCCATCCCACCTGATGGAGGATGCTCATCTTAATTGAAGCTCAGGTGAAGTTCTCAGAACTCTGACGACTCAGTCTCTATTTTTAATGCTCTTTGGAACTGTGTGATTTCTACCACCCCTTTTATTTTACAGATGTGGAAATGAAAAACCAAAGTTTTTTTCTTGTTGAATGTCTTAATTCTATTTTGGTTTTCCCTATTCTCTACTTTCTGGTATATTTTCTTATGTGTCAAAATATTTGAGGAATTTCTAACTAGGTCTGTACACAATCGCTATTGGTCGGTCAATCAGTACTTTTCCACATTTACAAGTCAGAAGGATAAAGACCATGAGTGCTTCTGGTTTTAGTAAATGTCTAAAACTGAGTGCACGGTATTCTTGGTCACACCTTAGTTCTTTACAGCTGACTTTTTAAGCTGTAAAGGAAATAGGAAAGGCAACTAATATCTGGCTGCCTGATATGTTTAGGTTCTGTGCAGTCCTGTACATGCGTGATCTCATTTATCTTCACGAACACATATGAAGTAGGTGTTATTATGCCCACTTCCCAGATAAAAAAACAAAGGCAGTGATGTATTTCATCTAGGCTCATAAAGACAGTTAAAAGGCAGAGTGGAGATTTGAATTCAGATTTGTCTGAATCCTCAGACAGTGCTACTCTAAACTGTGAAATTCCAAAGATCGTTTCTGCATGTACACCCCAGGATGCCCTTCATCTATTAAGTACCAAATGTTTGTTAAACATTTCTGGCATTTCTCTAGGGGAAATGATTGAATTTGTCAAGTATTAAGATTTGTTTATGTAATTAAACTTTGCTTCTACTTATATGAAGTTTTAATTTGACAGTTTTAAGTAAGATAAGAGCAAAATCTAATTGTTTTCTCCTTTTCTCTGCAACTGTCACAAAACAGCACAGAGGAAGCCCAGAAACAAAAAGTAATGTGGAGGAAATGAACAGAAGGAACTAACACCAGATGCAATTTGTGTGTGTGTGTGTGGGGGGGGCGGGGGAGGAGTCTCAGAAATTTATTTTTAAAAAGTCACAGATATGTTCAACAAAACCAATGACTAGATTTAAAAGTAAGCATCTCTGGTCCCTTGAATTCTGACCCTGCTGCAACATTGTTTTCATGCACTTTACTCCATTCTGCCACGGAGGAACAGAAAATACGAATCCAGTTTTCTTAAGTTGTGTTGCCTCGAACGTAGTCTTTAAGACAAGAATATAAAGCAGTTGACTTGGGAAGTGACTCCAGGAAGCACAAGGGAGGAAGTGAGACAGGGAAAGGAAAAATGCTAACAAAATTTTGTGCAATGAACTGATTATGCTTTAGGCAACTGCTGCTCACTCCCACTTGGATCCTCCTAGAGACCAAGTGGGCATGTCCCAGAGTCATCACTGGAGACAGGGAGGCTGCTGTGTACCCACTGACTCCCATCCTCCAGTGGTTGAAGTTTGCTCTGTAAAGATTAACACCCCCATACCTAGGTTTCTGGAGAAAATCCTTACTCATAGAAGAAGACAGATTAGGGCTCTTGAAGTAGGATGCTATCGGCCTACCAGCAACTGAAGTAGCTACAGGATAACGCAGACTGAAGGGATATGGGGTGGGGTATGCTACACCACACTGGGAATTTGGGATGTGTGACTCGTTCAGGCATAGCTACACTCTAATGCAAAGGACAATTTTTAATACAAAGGCATGAATAACTGATTTCAAATTCAAAACTATGTATTAATAGAGCAGTTGCTGGTAAACTATGGATAGTGGGCCAAATTGTACCCATGCTGTCTGTGTTAATAAAGTTTTATTGTGATGCAAATAAAGTCTTACTGTAACAAATTTACTGTAACATTTGTTTCCATATTGTCTACGACAGCTTTTGCACTACAATGGCAAAGATGAGTGGTTGATAGGGACTACCTGGCCCACAAAATCTAAAATCCTCACTATCTGGCCCTTAAGGGAAAAAGTTTGCTGACCCCTGATGTAGAGCATAAATGGGAAGATTTTTAGACAAGGAGGCTTTTTCTCTGCTGCACTGAATTCTCTACTGTAGATGATGACTACTCGTACTTTTGGCAAGATCATTGCTAGTCTGTGGGATTAGTTGGGCTCTCTAAGAACTGATGTTGTCAAATCAGAGGCTTTCATATACGCCAACAGCAGTCACACCAAGAACCCAATCAAAGACTCAATTCCCTTCACAATAGCAACAAAGAAAATAATGTACCTAGGAATATATTTAACTAAGGAGGCAAAAGACCTCTACCGGGAGAACTATGAAACATTGAGGAAGGAAATAGCAGAGGACGTAAACAGGTGGAAAACCATACCATGCTTGTGGGTCGGCAGGATCAACATTGTTAAAATGTCTATACTACCCAAAGTGATCTACAGATTCAATGCAATCCCTACTAAAATACCAATATCATTCTTCACGGATGTAGAAAAATTGATTTTATGCTTTGTATGGAACCAGAGAAGACCCCACATAGCAAAAACAATTCTAGGCAATAAAAACAAAATGGGAGGTATCAATTTACCAGACCTCAAACTTTATTATAAGGCTGTAGTAATCAAAACAGCTTGGTACTGGCACAAAAATAGAGCCATTGACCAGTGGAACAGAACTGAGAACCCAGATATAAAACCATCCTCATGTAGTCATCTAATCTTTGACAAAGCAGACAAAAACATACAATGGGGAAAAGAATCCTTATTCAATAAATGGAAATACTGGATAGCCACATGTAGAAGACTGAATCAGGATCCACACCTTTCACCTCTCACAAAAATTAACTCACGCTGGGTAACAGATTTAGACCTGAGGAGGGAAACTATTAGAATTCTAGAGGAAGATGTAGGAAATACTCTTCTAGACATTGGCCTATGCAAAGAATTTATGAAGAAGACCCCCAAAGGCAATCATGGCAACAACTAAAATAAATAAATAGGACCCAATCAAATTAAAAAGCTTCTGCACAGCCGAAGAAATGGTCACAAGAGCAAACAGACAACCTACAGAATGGGAGAAAATTTTTGCATACTTCAAATCTGATAAAGGGCTGATAACTAGGATCTACTTATAACTCAGGAAAATCAACAAGAAAAAAATCAAACAACCCTATCAAAAAGTGGGCAAAGGACATGAACAGAAACTTTTCAAAAGAAGACAGAATAATGGCCAAAAAACATGTGAAAAAATGCTCAACATCTCTAATCATCAGGGAAATGCAAATCAAAACCACAATGAGATATCACTTCTCTCCAGTGAGACTGGCCTCTATCAAAAAGTCCCAAAACAATAAATGTTGGCATGGATGCGGAGAGATAGGAACACTCATACACTGCTGGTGGGACTGCAAACTACTGCAACCTCTGTGGAAAGCAATATGGAGATACCTTAAAGAGATACAAGTAGAATTACTATTTGATCCAGCAATCCCATTACTGGGCATCTACCCAAAAGAACAAAAGTCGCTCTATGAAAAAGACACCTGCACCCAAATGTTTATAGCAGCACAATTCACAATTGCAAAGATGTGGAAACAACCCAAGTGTCCATCAATACATGAATGGATTAATAAAATGTGGTATATGTATACCATGGAGTACTATTCAGCTTTAAGAAACAATGGTGATATAGGACCTCTTGTATTCTCCTGGGAAGAGCTGGAACACATCCTACTAAGTGAAGTATCCCAACAATGGAAAAACAAGCACCACATGTACTCACCATCAAATTGGTATTAACTGATCAACACATAAGTGCACATGTAAAAATAACATTTATTGGATGTGGGGCGGGGGGAGGGGGGAGGAAGGGAAGGGTATATGCATACACAAAGAGTACGATGCGCACCATCGGGGGATGGACACCCTTGAAGCTTGGACTTGGGGGGGAGGGGGGCAAGGGCAACATGCATAACCTAAACATCTGTACCCCCATAATGTGCTGAAATAATAAAAATAAAAGAACTGGTGTTACATAGTTGGTGGAAAGTTCCCTACTGCCAGTTTGGGCAGTTTCCCTGAAATGATGATAGATTAATGATCTCTTGAGGCCCTTTCCAGTTTAAGCTCTGTTTTGGGAGAATGTACAATGCTGGCAATGAACTAACAGCATACTTTTGGAAGAGTAGTTACCAATCTCTCTCTCTATATTTCTTCATATTAGGCAAATACAGCACCCACAGGGTGGAAAAGCACTCTTTATCCAGTTGGAATATCATCTGAGAGTTGAAGAATCTGTTTTGATCATAAGGGGATTTTGAAAGAACTTGTTACAGATAATGGATCACAATTCATGTGCAATTCTTCCCTGTATCACCACAAAGAGATGATTTCTAACACTTTATTACCTGTTCTCATTATCTTCAGTTTACTGGAGAGGCCAGAGTGCTGTGCAAATATGTAAGAACATTCTTTCTAGGGATGATACCATTACAGCAGCGTTGAATTATTGAGGCAGTCTCACGGCATCAGCTAAATTCAGCCCAGTCGGACTGACACACAGTACATATATCAAATCCACATTTCTCAAATTGGGGAGCATTCTGCTGCCTAAATTGTCAAAAACAAAAACAAAAATGGAAAGTTCATACATTAGCCTACATGGCAAGCAAAGCTAATGAAGACTGTTCTGTGAAAAATTTCTCTTTAGAAGGACAGTACAAAAACAGTCAGCGGTATAGGAAGATTAAAAGGATAATAGTAATTCACCAAGGTTGCATGCTCATGTAATGAGACTTCAGTTTGGAAGTTTTGACTGAGCCATCAACATATACAGAGAATGAAATTCCAAAGTGAGGGATCAGACCAAGATGCAAATTTTCAGAGGCAGTATTCTAGAATGTGTTTCATGACTCTTTGGCATTGCACCCATAGCAAGGGCATAAAAAGGGAGGCTTCTTTCATGTAAGCAGGAGATTTAGTGAGGAAAGGTTTACCACAAAGCTGTTGATTCAGAGACAGAAAGTAGAACGGTGGTTAGCAGGTGTAGGAAGGAGCGGGTAATGAAGTTATTGATTAATATGTGCAGAGTTTCTGTTTAGAATGATGACAAAGTTCTAGAAATTGGTAGTAGAGATGGTTTCACAGCATTGTGAATGTAATGCCACTGAACTGTACACTTAAAAATGGTTAAAATGGCAAATTTTGTGTTATATGTATTTTTCCCAAATTGAAAAAGAGAAAGCTATTATTGTACTGTAAGTTTCCTTCCTCTAAAGGGAAGAAGTGGGAGTGTGTTTTCCCTACCTCAAGGACAGTTAGAGGATGTTCACAGGAACTATTTGAAAGCTTGGTGGTTGTCCCATCCTCCTCTCTCTGGCATATTGGGGCACTTGAGGTCATGGTGCCTGATTTATGACTGAGAAGGGAAAATAGTCTTTGGAAATAAAAAGGGGCCTTACAGGAGAATAAATAACATCAATTACAGTGGAGATACACACACGTGCTTCCTGTGTGTAATGTAGAGCAAATACAACTCTTATGCACTAATTGTTGAAGTGTAAATTCACAGTCACTTGGAAAAACCATTTGGCATATGCACATCCAATCACTCAGAAATTCTACTCTAAGTTATATATCTAACAATGATGAGTTTGTACGCACACCAAAGGGCCTATATAAGAATGGTCCATAGCAGTTTTATCCACAAAAGCCCCTAAATGGAGTCAACAACCACCACAACAACAAAGCCAATTTATAATAGAATGAATGCATTTTGGTATATTTTCATAGTGGCATATTATGTAACAATGAGATCAATTAACTATTATTGTACACACCACCATGGATGGATCCCTCCCTCAAAAAATATATAAGATCATACCATCAACAAACAGGAACAATTTTTCTTCCTTTTCCCTATTTTGGATGTCTTTTTTTTTCTTTCTCTTGCCATATGGCTCTAGCTAGGACCTCCAGTACGATATTGAATAGAAATGGTGGGAGTGGGTATCCTTACCTTGTTCCAGATCTTACAGGAAAGGCTTTCAGTGTTTTTTTCCTGTTCAGTATGATACTGTGGGTTTGTTGTATATGGCTTTGTATCATGTTGAGGTATGTTCCTTTTACACTCAGATGGTTGAGAGTTTTTATCACAAAGAGATGTTGAATTTTATCAGATGCTTTTTGAGTATCTATTGAAATGATCACATGGTTTTTGTCCTTGATTCTGTTGATGTGATGTCAAATCATTTAGTGATTTGCATATGTTGAAGCACCCTTCCATCCTTGGGATGAATCCCACTTGGTCATGGTGAATGATCTTTTTAATGTGTTGTTGAATTTTGTTTGCTAGTATTTTGTTGAGGATTTTGGCATCTATTCATCAGAGACCTTGGATTGTAGTTTCTTATCATTGCTGTGTCTTTCTCGGGTTTTGCTATTAGGGTAATACTGGCCCTGTGGAATGACTTTGAAAGTATTCTCTCCTTGATTTTTTGGAATAATTTGAATAGAATTGGTATTAGTCCTTCTTTAAATGTTTGGTAGAATTCATCAAAGAAACCATCAGGTCTCAGGCCTTTCTCTGATTACTCCTTCTGTCTCATTACTTTTTATTGGTTTATTCAGGTTTGAATTTCCTCATGGTTCAATATTGGTAGGTTTTATGTGCCTAGGAATTTGTCCATGTCCTTTAGCCTTTCCAATTTATTGGCATGTGATTTCTCATAATAGTGTCTAGTGGTCCCTTGAATTTCTGTGGCATAAGTTGTAATATCTCCTTTTTTATCTCTAATTTTATTTATTTGGGTCTTCTCTCTATTTTTTCTTGGTCTAGCTGAAGGTTTGCTCATTTTATCCTTTCAAAAAATCACCTTTGTGTTTCATTGATCTTTGGTATTTTTTAGTCTCAATTTCATTTACTTGTACTCTGTTCTTTATTATTTCTTTACATCTAATTTTGCATTTGGTTTGCTTCTTGCTTTTCTAGTTTTTTTTTAGGATGCATCATTTGGTTGTTCATTTGAAGTTTTTCTACTTTTTGGATGTAGGTGTTTATTACTATAAACTTCTCTCTTAGACTGCTTTTGCTGTATCCTATAGGTTTTTGTATGTTTTGCTTCCATTTTTATTTGTTTCAAGAGATTTTTAAATTTCTTTCTTAACTTCTTCATTGACCCAATTATCATTCAGGAACATATTGTTTAATTTCCATGTGTTTGTGTAGTTTCCAAAGTTCCCCTTGTTAATGATTTCTAGTTTTATTCCATTGTGGTCAGAAAAGATACTTGGTATGATTTCAATTGTTTTTTGAATTTTTTGAGACTTGTTTTGTGGCCTAATATATGGTTTATCTTTGAGAATGATATATGCGCTGAGGAGAAGAATGTGTGTTCTATAGCTGTTGGATAAAATGTACTGAAAATGTGTATTAGGTTCATTTGGTCTATAGTACAGATTAATTGTAATTTTTTTTGTTGATTTTATGCCTAGGGGATCTGTCCAATGCTGAAAGTGCAGTGTTGAGGTCCCCAACTATTATCGTATTGGGGTCTATCTCTCTCTTTAGTGCTAATAATATTTGCTTTATATAACAGGGTGCTCTGGTGTTTGGTGCATATAATTGTTCTGTCCTCTTGCTAAACTGACCCTGTTATTATACAACTATCTTCCTTGTCTTGTTTTACAGTTTTTATCTTCAAATCTATTTTATGTGATAGAAGTAAAGCTACTCCTGCTCTTTTCAGTTCCTTTGCCAGGAATATCTTTTTCCATCCTTTCAGTTCAGTTTATATGCATCTTTATAGGCGAAGTGAGTTTCTCATAGGCAGCACATATTTCGGTCTTGTTTTTTTTTTTTTTTTTTATCCTCTTAGCTATTCTGTGTCTTTTGATTGGAAAATTTAGTTTATTTTTATTTACATTCAATATTGTTATTGATAGGTAAGGACTTACTATTGTCATTATGTTGTTTGTTTTCTGGTTGTTTCGTTGGTCCTCTTTTCTTCCTTCCTGTCTTCTTTTGTGTAAATGATTTCCTCTGGTAGTATGTTTTAATTTCTTGCTTTTTAATTTTTTGTTTATTATAGGATCTTGCTTTGTGATTACCACAAGCCTTGCAAATATCATCTTATAACCATTATTTTAAACTGCTGACAGCTTATCTCTGATCACAAAGAAAAGAAAAAAACAAATAAGTAAAGACAAAACTAAAAAAACTTCACACTTTAACTCCATTCCCCCACTTTTTGATTTTTTGCATTCTCTATTTATATCTTTTTATATTGTCTATCTTTTAAGTAATTGTCATAGTTATTACTTTTGATAAGTTTGTCTTTTTGTCTTTCTACTAAAATGAGGGGTTTACACACTGCGGTTATAGTGTTAGAGTATTCTGTCTTTGTGTATTTTCTTTTGCCAGTGAGTTTTATACCTTCACATGATTTCTTGTTGCTTGTTAATATTCTTTACCTTCAGACTTAAGAACTCCCTTTAGGATTTCTTGTAAAACAGATCTGGTGTTTACAAAATCTTTCAGCTGTTGTTTGTCTGAGAAAGTTATTTCTTTTTCATGTTTTAAGGATAATTTTGCTGAATGTAATATTCTAGCCTGGAATTTTTTTTTTTTTCCTTCAGCACTTAGAATATGTCATCCCACTCCCTTCTGGCCTGTAGGGTTTCCACTGAGATGTCTCCTGGCAGACATACTGGAGCTCCTCTATATGTTATGTGCTTCTTTTTTATTGCTGCTTCTGCAATCCTTTCTTTACCCTTGGCCTTTGATTATTATATACCTCAAGGTAGTCTTATTTGGATTGGATATGCTTGGTGTACTTTGACATTCTTGTACCTGAATATTTATATCTTTCTCTAGGATTGGGAAATTCTCTGTTATTATTTTTTTTGATAAACTTTCTACCCTTGCCTCTCTCTCTACATCTTCTTCAAGGCCAATAACTCTTAGATTTGCCCCTTTGAGGCTATTTTCTAGATATTACAGATGTGTTTTATTCTTTTTCCTTCTTCTTTTTCTCTGGCTGTGTATTTTTATATAACCTGTCTTTGAGATCATTAATTCTTTTTTCTGTTTGATCATTCTTCTGTTGAGACCCTTTGAGGCATTTTTCAGTTTGACAATTGAATTTTTCAGCTTCACAATTTCTGCTTGAGTTTTAAAAATTGTTTCAATTTGTTTGTTAAATTATCTGATAGAATTCTGAGTTCCTTCTCTATGTTATCTTGAAGTTCATTGAACTTCCTTAAGACAGCTATTCTGAATTCCCTGCCAGAGAGGTCACAGATCACCTTCACTTTAAGACTGGCTGCTGATGCCTTATTTAGTCTGTTTAGTGAGGTCTTGTTTTTCTCTGTGTGTTTTTGTTTTGTTTTGCTTTGTTTTGTTTTGAGACAGAGTCTCTCTCTGTCACACCAGGTAGAGTTCATTGGCATCATCATAGCTCACTGCAACCTCAAACTCCTAGGCTCAAGCAATTCTCCTTTCTCATTCTCCTAAGTAGCTGGGACTACAGGTGTGTTCCATAATGCATGGCTAAGTTTTCTATTTTTAGAAGAGATGGGATCTTGCCGTTGCTTGGGCTGGTCTTGAATGTCTGAGCTCAAGCAATCCTCCCACCTCAGCCTCCCAGAGTGCTAGGATTATAGGCATGAGCCAGTACAACTGGCCTCCTCCATGTTTTTGATGCTTGTGGATGTTTTTTGATGTCTGGACATTAAAGAGTTAGGTATTTATCCATCTTTGCAGTCTGGATTTGTTTGTATCTGTCCTTCCTCAGAGGGCTTTCTAAGAATTCAAAGGTGATTGAATGTTGTGACTTAAGACTGTGTTCACTGCAGCTATTTCAGCACTAGGGGACACCCTAAGCCCAGGAACACTGCCACACTTGTAGACTCCTAGATACACAGCCTTAGTGGACTTGAGGAAGATAAGGGAGAATTCCCTGGGTTACCAGGCAAAGTCTTTTGCTCTTTTCTCTCTCTTTTCTTCAATCAGAAGGAGCCTCTCTCCATGCTGGGCTGCCTGGAGTTGAGGAAGGAGTGATTTAGGCACTACCATGGTCAACATCTGGCACCACACAGGGTCTCACCTGAAGCCCATGGCCTTCCAGACCAGCACAGCACAGAGGCTTGCCCAGGGCCTGTGGCCACTAGAGTCTGGCTGCCACTGATGTTTATTCAATGCCCAAGGCCACATTAAGTCAGCAGGCGGTGAAGCTTGCCAGGACTGGGTCTATCTCATCAGGGCACCCAATTACCTTCTCTCCCAGAGTGAGTCTAGAAATGCCATCCAGGAGCAAAGACATGGAATCAGGGGCTTCAGGAATCTGCTTGCTGCTTTCTCATACTGTGGCTGAGCTGATCCTCTAGTTGCAAGACAACATCCTTTGTACTCTTTTCTCTCCCTTCAAGCAGAGAAATTTCTTCCTGAGCTGCATTCACTGCCTGTAGTTGGGGGAAGGGTGATGCCAGAACTTCTGTGACCACTGCAGCTGGGGTTGCACTGGGTTGCACCCCAAGTCCACTGCCTCTGAGACCAGTGCAGCACCAGGTCTTGCCCAAGGGCTGACATCCCTGTGCCCTGATTGCCACTCAAATTTATTTGGGGCCCCAGGCCACTTTAGTCAGCTAATGGTCAAGCCAGCTGGGACTTGGGTTCCTCCCACTGGGGCAGAGGATTCCACATGGCCTAAGGCTGGTCTCAATGCTCCCTCCATGGGCATTGGCAGAATTCTGCCCTGTTCTGTTTTGCTGTGACAGGGCAGACTGTGTCCAATGCAAAGTGTATCACAATGCACTTTGCTCTCCCTCCCCCAAGCACAGATTGTCTCTTCATGCTGCATTGGCTGGGGTTGGGGGAGGAGTGGTGTAGACAATGTAGACTGTCCTTCCTATTCTCTTCAATGTCTCTTTCCTTGCTATTATGTACTGCAGTTGCTCACTCGATATTTTGGGTCTTATAAAGGTGTTTTCTTGCAAGGATAATTGTTCAATTTGGTGTTCCTGCAAGGGACAGTCAATGGAGGGTTCTCTCTAGCCATTTTGCTCTACCTCCTCTGTCTATATGGTTTTTTTTTTTTTTTTTTTTTTTTTTTGAGACAGAGTCTCACTCTCTTGCCCGGGCTACAGTGAGTGCCGTGGCATCAGCCTGGCACACAGCAACCTCAAACTCCTGGGCTCAAGTGATCCTACTGCCTCAGCTTCCCGAGTAGCTGGGACTACAGGCATGCACCACCATGCCCGGCTAATTTTTTCTATATATTTTTAGCTGTCCAATTAATTTCTTTCTATTTTTAGTAGAGACGGGGTCTCGCTCTTGCTCAGGCTGGTCTCAAACTCCTGAGCTCAAACAATCCGCCCTCCTCGGCCTCCCACAGTGCTAGGGTTACAGGCATGAGCCACCACTCCTGGCCCCTGTCTATATGGTTTTAATTGTTTTAAGTTTCTTATGTCTTGGCTTATGATCTTGGATGTGGTCAATTTGTCTGAATGTTTTACATGCACTTGAAAAGAGTTTGCATTCTATTGTTAGGTGGAACATTCTAGAAATACCACTTAGATTAAGTGGGTTAATAGTGTTATTCATGTCTTTGATATCCTTACCTATTTTATTTTCTTTCTACTTATTTTGTTGCTTACAGAGAGAGGATCTATGGAGCTTCAACTTGGCAAATTTGTCTATTTTCCATTTTAGTTCTCTCAGATTTTACTTCATGTATTTTGAAGTATGTTGTTCGATGCACACAAATTTAGGATTGTTATATCTTCTAGACGAATAAGCCTAAGCCCCTTTTTCATTATGTGCTTTTTTTGGTAATCTTTTTTTTACCCCTTGTAATATTTCTTTTTCTAGAGTCTACTTATTTTGATATTAACATAGCCACCCAGGCCTTGCTAATTCTGATTGAATGCTGGGTGGTGTGTAGGGAATAGTAGAGACTGAGGGTGTTTATGTCTAGCAATAGCAAGCAGCTTCCCCTTGTAGGCCATCTGTGTCAGGAGTTGAGCTGGGTTTAATTAGGTTTTGTTTTGCTATCATTACCTTCAGGGCATCACTAGCTTCACATTCCTTTTGTATTATTCTTGTACTTAGGGTGAGGGTTGCCATGCTAGATGGTTTTCACTAATATTGCTGCCCCTTTCTCAGCTCTTCTTTGTTCACCTACACCTTGGATGGGGCCTCTCTCTTTACCCTCAGAAATCTCACTCCATCATTTCTGCAATACTTTGTGGTTATGCAGATCACTCCTGTTCAATGTGGTAGAGCTGTTCTCTCTCTTTAGTTTATGCTGATGGTTTGTATCACATCTATTTCCATAGCACATTCTGCATTACTTCAGGGATGCAAGCTTCTTTTTTTTTTCTTTTTTTTTTTATTGTTTGTTATTATGGGGTACAGATCTTTAGGTTACGTATGTTGCCCTTGTGCCCCCTTCCCCCCAAGTCCCAGTTTCAAGTGTGTCCACCTCTCGGATGGTGCGCATTGCACTCTTTGTGTATGCATATATCCATCCCCTCCTCCCCCTCGCCCCTCCCCTTTCCCCCTCCCTCCCTACCCGACATCCAATAGATGTTATTCTTATATGTACACTTATGTGTTGTTCAGTTACTACCAATTTGATGGTGAGTACATGTGGTGCTTGTTTTTCCATTCTTGGGATACTTTGCTTAGTAGAATGCGTTCCAACTCTATCCAGGAGTATACAAGAGGTGCTATATCACCATTGTTTCTTAAAGCTGAATAGTACTCCATGGTATACATATACCACATTTTATTAATCCACTCATGTATTGATGTACACTTGGGTTGTTTCCACATCTTTGCAATTGTGAATTGTGCTGCTATAAACATTCGGGTGCAGGTGTCTTTCTTATAGAGTATCATTTGTTCTTCTGATCATCAGGGAAATGCAAATCAAAACCACAATGAGATATCACCTATCTCCAGTGGGACTGGCCTTTATCAAAAAGTCCCAAAACAATAAATGTTGGCGTGGATGCGGAGAGATAGGAACACTCATACACTGCTGGTGGGACTGCAAACTAGTGCAACCTCTGTGGAAAGCAATATGGAGATACCTTAAAGAGATACAAGTAGAAGTACCATTTGATGCAAGCTTCTTAATAGAGAGTATTACACTCACTCTACATTTATGGATCTCTTTCTACATATCAAAGCACTGTGTTAGAGGACCCAGGTGGATTTACTGCCAGTTATATTCTGGTTACCTCTTAGTCCAAGATTAACCCTTGCATAAGGATCTTTTATTCCTGAAGCAGGATTTGGCCTGTTCCTCTTTCTATGCTAAAGTCACCATTTCCCAGTTTATTTTCTGAAATTCCTCTTTCCTTAGTAGAAGTTGCTTTCTACTTCTTTCCTTTTACCTTAATATGAGCAACTTGAGTATCTTAAAGGTCATAGAGGTAATTGTCAGTCTGCATTGGAAGTCAATCAAGAATAACTTTAGGCTTCCAAATGGCTGACTTGCCTCTTTCATGGAGAGGAACTAAAATAGTGAAGGCAATCAAACTTCGAACAGATCATGTAAAAGAGGACACTGGGATTTAACAGAGAAATGATGAGAATCACCAAAAGCAAAAAAGGAAAGGGAAACAAGTCAGCCTGTTCACCTGGGATCCGCTGGGAGTCTGGAGCAGCTCCCTTATTCAGAGAAAGGGTAAGTGAGAGACCTCCAGTGGTCTGCATCCCCACTGTGGACTCCTGCAAGCTTCACCATGGGGGAGTCTCTCAACCCACAACTAACAGAGAGAGCTTCTTGGAGACCATGGGAAGGCACTGCTCCAGAAAGAGAGCTCGCAATGGGTCACACAAATTCCCGATTTCTAAGCAGCTGCTATATTGAGAGCATAGCCCCCACCAGGCTGCATCCTGCCCTACTGCTGGGGCTGAGGCAGGAGCCATAGGCAATGATCCAGCCCCCACCCCAGCAGAGGGACTGACTTGCATTTTCATACACCCTGAGGACAAATTCCACTCCCCAAATCACTGTTATTGTGAGCTGCTGTGGGCCCAAGGAACAAGTAAAGCCCATGCCCTGAGCTGCCTGCCACAGCTGCTGCCAGAGAAAGCAACATCTCAAGTAATAGGGCCACAGTGGAGCCACTGTCATCTTCCCCTGCACATTCAACCGGTGGCCTGGGGAACACTCAATCATTGTCTACCATAGCTAGCATCTGCACACACCACTGGGGGGATGGTTAGGACAGGTCTACCTGGCCAGGCTTTACCCCCCAGTACCTGAGCATACTGTCCCCCAGCCAAGTCCACCACTGGTGGCACCTAAGCATTTCTACCAGTATCTGAGGTTGGGCTCCCTCAACCAGCTGCTACCACCACAGCTGGCACCTACCTACATGCACCACCTCCACATCTGAGGACTGGCCCACCCAACCTGTTGCAGCCCCCGCAAACACCATCATGGACTGCTTGGGTCCTAGAGAGTTGTTCCGCCATTGCTACTGCTATTTCCTGTGTGATATGCACTGTCCAGTGGTTTGAGAACCCACTCAGCTGCCCAACTAACTGCTGCCATTCCCAGCACCCAAGCAAGCTATCTGGAGGCCCAGGAATCAGCTTGCCTAAACCTGGTAACACTGGTGCCAGTGAATGCTGCCATGGGGCCCAAGATAGGCTTGTTCATCCCACTGCTGCCACTACCAGGGCCTGAAGACAGACCCACCTGGCATTGCAGTCCCCAGCAAAAGTTAAGCACAGACCCCTCTAATAACCACACCCTAAGCAACCAAGAAAAGCACAGAAATCACTGACATTGCATACAGCTAAAGAAATTATACAGAGATTACACTAATGCATGCAACCAGAATAAAAGCAAAGTGTCCTATGCAACTAACACCATAGATATATCTTCAGGAAAAAGTCCTCCCCTATGAAAGCAAATTCAAAAAATTGTAAGAAGTGACAGTTACACATATTAATGTAAGAACATATCAATGTAAGGACATTGAAACATGAAAAAGTAAGGAAATATGATACCTCCAAAGGGACACAATAATTCTCCAGCAACAGATCTTAATAAAAAAGAAATTTACAAAGCTAGAAATCAATAACAATAGGAACTTTGGAAACTGTACAAATACATGGAAATTAAACAACATGCTCCTGAATGACCACTGGGCAAAGGCGAAATAAAAAAATTTCTTGAAACAAATGAAAATATGAACACAATGTACCAAAACTTATGGGATACAACAAAGGCAGTGGGATGTATACAGTAATAATGGCCTACATAAAAAATGTAGAAAGTAGAAAGATTTCAAACAAACAATCTAACCATGAACTTTAAGGAACTAGAAAAGCAAGAGCAGACCAAAACCAAAATTAGTGGAAGATAGAAATAATAAAGATCAGAGCAGAACTAAACAAAATGGAGGCTAAAAAAATAGTAAGGACTCAATGAAATGAAAGTTGATTTTTTTTGAAAAGATAAACAAAATCGATAAACCACTAGTTAGACTAACCAAGAAAAAAAAGAGAGAAAAACCAAATAGTATCAAAAATGAAAAAGGAGACATTACAACTCATATCACAGAAATAAAAAGATCATAAGAGACTATTAAAAATAACTATACACTAGTTCTTTTAGAAAACCTAGAGGAAATGGATAGATTTCTGGACAACACATACAACCTACCAAGATTGAATCAGTAAGAAACAGAAAATCTGAAAGATCGATAATGAGTAATGGGCTTGAATCAGTTAACAGAAAGTCTCCTAACAAAGAAAAGTCAGGGACTGGATGGTTTCATTGCCAAATCCTACAAAACTTTCAAAGAACTAACACCAATTCTCCTCAAACTATCTGGAAAAATTGCAGAGGAGGGAATTATCCTTAACTCATTCTACAAAGCCAGCATTACCTTGATACGAAAACCAAAACCAGGTAAGGATGCAACAAAAAAACAAAACTATAGGCCAATATCCCTAATGAACATAGATGAAAAAATTCTCAACAAAATACTAGTAAACCATATGAAACAGCACATCAAAAAACAATACACCATAATCAAGTACGATTTATCACAGGGATGGAAGGATGGTTCAACATATGCAAATCAATAAATGTGATGGATACCATCAACAGAATGAAGGACAAAAACCATATAATCATCTCAGTAGATACATAAGAGGCATTTGATAAAATTCAGTATTCCTTCATAATAAAAACTCTCAACAAACTAGGCATAGAAGGAACATACTTCAACATAATAAATGTCTTATATGACAAACCCATGGCTAACATCATACTGAATGGGGAAAAGCTGAAGGCCTTTCTCCTAAGAACTGGAATAAGACAAGGCTGTCTACTCTCACTGTTCCTATTCAACATAGTACTGGAAGTCCTAGCCAGAGTAATCAGGTAAGTGAAAGAAATAAAAGGCATCCAAATTAGAAAAGAAGAAGGAAAATTATTCCTGCTCATTGATGGTATGATTTTATATCTTGAAAAACCTAAAGACTCCAACAAAAAAATTTTAGAACTGATAAATTCAGTAAAGTTTCAGGTTGCAAAATCAACATACAAAAATCAGTACCATTTCTATACATCAGTAATGAACTAGCTGATAAAGAAATCAGGAAGGTAATCACATTTACAATAGCTCCAAAAAATATGTAACAATAAATTTAACTAACAGTGTGAAAAATCTCAGTAAGAAAACTGCAAAACACTGATGAAAAACTGAAGAGGACACAAACAAATGGAAAGACATCCCATGTTCATGGATTGCAAGAATTAATATCATTAAAATGACCATAATGCTCAAAGCAATCTATGGAGTCAATGCAATCCCTATCAAAATACCAACATCAGTTTTCACAGAAATAGAAAAATAATCCTAAAGTTTGTATGAAACAAACAAACAAAAAATGTCTGAATAGCCAAAGCAGTCTTAAGTAGAAAAAAAAAAAACAAAGCTGGAGCTATCTCACTACCTAACTTCAAAATGTATTATAAGGCTGTAATAATCAAAACAGCATGATATTGGTATTAAAACAGACACATAGAATAATGAAACAGAAGAAAGAAACCAGAAATAAATCAATTTATTTACAGCCAACTGATTTTTGACAAAAGCACCAAGAACCTTAGAAGAAGGACATCCTCTACAATAAATGGTGCTGGAAAATTGTATATCCATTTGCAGAAGAATAAAACGGGGCTCCTTACCATGCACAAAAATCAATTCAAGATAGATTAAAGACTTGAATGTAAGACTCAAAACTATAAAACTACTAGAAGAAAACATAGAAAAAACTCTTCAGGACATTAATCTAGGCAATGTTTTTATGGCTAAGATCTTAGAATTGCAGACAACAAAAACAAAAATAGACAAACGAGACTATATTAAAATAAAAAGATGCTGCACAGCAAAGAAAACAATCAATAGAGTGAAGAGTCAATCTGCAGAATGAGATGAAAATATTTGCAAACCATTCATCTGACAAGGGACTAATATTCATAATATATAAGGAACTCAAACTCCTCAACAATAAAAAAGAAATTAATCCCTCAATAAATGAAGACTCGTTCTAAGCTGAAGATTAAAAAAAATTAATCCCATTAAAAAGTGGATGAAGGACATAAATAGACAATCTCTCAAAAGAAGACATACCAATAGCCAACAGGTATATAAAAAAAAATGCCAATATCACTAATCATCAGGTAAATGCAAATGAAAACCACAAATATATATCATCTTACCCCAGTTAGAATGACCATTATTAAAAAGACAAAATATAACAGATGCTGACAAGGATGTGGTAAAAGCAGAACTCTTATACACTGTTGGTAGGGATGTAAATTAATATAACCACTATGGAAAACAGTACAGAGATTTCTCACAAAACTAAAAATAGAACTATCATATGATCTGGCAATCCCACTATTGGGCATTTCTCCAAAGGAAGATAAATCATTATATCAAATGGATATCTACACTCAGATGTTTATTGCAGCACTATTCACAGCAGCAAAGATGTGGGGTCAACCTAAGTGTCCATCAAAGGACAAATGGATAAAGAAAATTGGTATTTATACACAATGGAGTACTATTTGGTCATAAGAAAGAATGAAATTATGTCATTTGCAGCAACATGGATGGAACTGGAGACCATTATATTAAGTGAAATAAACCAGACATAGGGAGACAAATTTCCCATGTTCTCACTCATATGTGGGAGCTAAAGATATAATCTCATGGAGTTAGAGAGTAGAATGATAGATACCAAAAGCTGAGAAGGGTATCTGTGTTGGTGGAGAGGATGAAGAGAGGCTGGTTCAATGGGTACAAACATATAATTAGAGGTATAAGTTCCAATGTTCGATAGCAGAGTAGGGTGGTTATAGTTAGCAACAATGTATTGTATATTTCAAAGTAGCTAGAAGAAAAAACTTGAAATGTTCTTAACATATAGAACTGATAAATACTCAAGGTGATGGATACCTCAAATTCCCTGACTTAATCATTATTCATTTTATGCATGCCACAAAATAACATATGTACCTCATAAATATATAAAATATTATGTGTCAATAAAATTAATAATTTTGGATTCCATAGTGAGCTGCTGAAGGTGGATTCTGAGGTCTGGGTAGTCTCTGCTTAGATTCAGTCTGGGAGGTTCAGTATGCCTGTTATACTTCTCCCAGGCCAGTCCCTCTGGTATCCCTGGGTGAAACTGCCACTGAAATTTTACTTTGCTTTCCTGGCTATGAAGTTATTTTTTTAATCTTTCTTGGCAGTTTTTTGTTTGTTTGTTTTGCCTAGGTATCTCGGCCCTTCTAGGGAATAGCTAGGATGTGCCCGGTACTTACAGCCCCCATGAAATTCTGCAAAGATATTTTGGTAATAGTTTCCCAGAAATCTGGCCATATATTTACCCATTCACTCATTCACCCATCAATTGTCTAATAAACATGTATTATGTTTCAAGAACCATCTTAAATGCAGGAGGAGCTGGACAATCAGTTTAAAGGGAAAGGAAAGTTCAACAAGGAAAAGGGTATAGCACTTGCTCTCAAGGATGTTACACTTTTTCTTTTAGCATTCTCTCTCTCTCTCTCTCTCTCTCTCTCTCTCTCTCTCTCTCTCTCTCTCCTCTCTTCCCCACTGTTCCTGTCACATGTGCATACCCCGACATAAACTTTCATACTGAGCAGCTTAACCTTGAGTGTTTCTTAGTAAAATACAAAATCAATTTGTGATTTACTGGAAGAAATCTTATATTGGGTTGATAGAGTTTGATACTATAATTCTGGAGGTGGTAAAAATTAGATTTGGGCTTTGCAGGGAATGGTGAAAACATGGGAAGTAAAATTTATATTTTAGATCCTCATTAGCAGAATCTGCTCCTTTTTAGATAACCAAATGGAAACATTTTCAGACTTTCAAAGCAAAGATTAGTAGAATCATAAAGGATTGGAAGGAAATGGACCTTGGAGATAGCCTAGTTTAGCCCTTGTGCTTTGCAGAGGATGGAACTGAACCAAGGAAAGATTAAATGGAGGAGTCCGGATTACAACTCGACCCTGTCAATTGTTCAGTCCGATGTGCTTCTGCCGATGTCTCCTCTTTTCTGCTGCTTTTTAGAATAGTCAAGAGAGATTAAATCCAATGCTACAGAAAATTAACTGAATGCCTGCTACGTGCCAGGTGTTAGATGAGATACAAAGATGGATAAGATCTATTCCTTGCCATTACCAAGTTTAGAGTGTGGTGGGGAGACAGACGCGTACCTGCCTAATTATGTAATAGGCAGAAAGAGTTAAGTACTGTTAGTTAAGATGCAAACAAAAGGCAGATATGAGCTCTCCCTTCTGTGGGGGGGGGGGTTTCCAGAAACAATTTCTGAGATTAGATCACATTTGAGTTGGAAATTAAACAGTTTCCAAAATGTGGCTGCATTTTGCTTAGTTTTTTCCAGAAAAATGATACAGCGAGGACTTTGCAATTCTCTGCAACTTGGCTGGCTCAGCTGAAAAGACTCTCAAATGGTCCTCATGGGCATGTGCCCAGTAATGAGCTTGGAGACGTGAGCCAAGTTGTTATAGCAGTTGCTTCACACATGCAATAATTAGAAGCTCCTCTCTGCTGGCATGGCCAGGTCTTGGGTATCAAACAAGTATGTTGAGCTTCTCTAAGGGCTATGAAATGGAATCAGAAAAAACCATCAGAGACAATAATACATCTTGGACATCTAGAACTCAATCTTTTTTAGAAAAAATAATGCCCAGTATGGACATTTTAACAATGCTGATTCTACTGATCCATGAGCTTGATAGGTTTTTCCATTTGTTTGTGTCCTCTGTGATTTCTTTCCTCAGTGTTTCATACTTCTCTTTGTAGAGATCTTTCACCTCCTTGGCTAAGTATATTCCTAGATATTTTATATTTTTTTGTAGCTATTGTGAAAGGTATTGAGTCTTTGATTTGACTCTCAGCTTGACTGTTATTGGTGTATAGAAATGCTACTGATTTGTGTACGTCGATTTTGTAACCTGAGACTTTGCTGAATTTATTTAACAATTCCAGCAGTCTCTTGGTGAAGTCTTTGGGGCTTTGTAGATGTAAGATCATACTGTCAGTGAAAAGCCATAGTTTTACCTCCTCTTTCTGTATTTGGATACGCCTAATTTCTTTCTCTTGCCTAATTGCTCTGGCCAGGACTTCCAGTACTATGTTGAATACAAGTGGTGACAATGGGAACCCTTTTCTTGTTCCAGTTTTTAGGGGAAATGCTTTCAACCTTTCCCCATTCAGTATGGAGATTTCTCAAAGAACTAAAAGTAGACCTACCATTTGATCCAGCATTCTCACTACTGGGTATCTACCCAAAGGAAAAGAAGTCATTTTATCAAAAAGATGCCTGCACTTGAATGTTTATTGCAGGATAATTAACAATTGCAAAGATGTGGAATCAACCCAAGGGCCCATCAATTCATGAGTGGATTAACAAAATATGGTATATGTATACCATGGACTACTACTCAGCCATAAGAAAGGATGAACTAATGCTATTTGCAACAATTTGGATGGAACTGGAAACCATTATCCTAAGCAAAGTATCCAAAGAATGAAAAAAAAAAACACCACATGTACTTGCTGTTAAATTGGAACTAACCTATGAGCACACATAAACAGAGGGTAGTAAAATTCAACAGAAATCAAGCAGGGGGGAGGTGGGAAGAGGGGATGAAAACCTATCTAATGGGTACAATGAACACTACTTGGGAACACTTTATAGCTGTGACTCAAGCATTATAAAAGCAATCTACGTAACCAAAAACATTTGTACCCCCTTAAACTTTTGAAAAATAAAAAAATAATAAAAAATAATGTACAATATTTCATGTTAAGGATGCATCACAAATAATGAATCATTCTTCTATTAATAGAAACTGAACTGGTACATCTGCTTTGCCTATAAGCTTTTTCAAGTTTTTTACCTGACATTTTGATCAGTTAACAAGTATGAAGTAAAATTATTGCTATTGGTCTATAACCAACCTCACTGAACTCAGTTTTTCTTCTTTTTTAATCTTATTATTTGAATCTCAGCACAGAAGTTAGGGATCTGATAATAGGGGAGATGGATCTTGGGAAGTAACAGACTTTATTCCCTTGCCTTTAGTTAGTTTATATTTAAACTGTTCCTAATATTTTCTATTCATGATTAGCTAACGCTGCTTGTCTGGGTGTTTGTAGAGCTATGAGCCTCCTATTTCCTTCTTTGCTTGTTAGTAAATAAAAACAATATCGTATTTAGGTAACATGTTAAATATTTTGACTTTTCTTTACACGTGTATTCAAGCACAGCTTCTGTTCTGGATTTTGCTTACGGTGCCCATGTAGTGGCAGTTGTGTGAAGCATATGGGATAAAAATAATAGTAATCAATAGCGAATGAACATGTGGTTCCCATGGTCTGAGGGACTAAAACTTGGGGAAGACATCCAGGAACGCCTGCTGGCCCTGGCCTCCCACACACCCATGTGGTTCTCTCCTTTGCTTCCAGTGGTCTGAAAGTTTGATCCAGGAAGCAGTTGCCCAGGGCTCCAAGCTCCCACAGATTGCTGTTTTACAAGGAAAGGATACTAAATTACAGGAAAGCCATCTATATTTGCTCTGTCCAATAGAAATGTAATGTGAACCACATATGTATAATTTAAGATTTTTAGTAACCTTATTAAAACACTCAAAGAAATAGGTGAAATTATTTTAATAACATATTTCAACCCAATATATCCAAACACATTATCATGACATGTAATCTATATAAAATTATTAATGAAATATTTTGTATTCTTTTTTTTTGTACCAAGTCTTTGTATTTTACACTTAAAGCACATCTCAGTTTAGATGAGCCACTGTTCAAGGGCTATTCCTTAGAGTATGAGCAGTGTGGGAACTCCATGGGCTTGAGTGAGGGTCCTGATGCCAGGAGGAGGGAGTAGGCAATAGGTGGTAAGAAGTGTCCCCTTACTTCTCTACTTTCATTTTCCAACAGTTAATTCACCCCCCCATCTCAGCTGTTCCTTATTATCTACCAACTTCTTAGTCTTTCTGGTTTTGAATTTTGACCATCTTTGTCTTTGGTAAACTCACGAGGACTTGACGTTTGGTAGACTTGAGTCAAATAACCTACAAAAGGCGTGATCTCAGTGAAATTATTTAACCTTTGTCCTGTGTCAGTTTTCTTGCTTGTAAAATAGAGCTAATAATAAATACTAGGTCCCTTGCAGAGTTGAAGGTTGATATAAAATATGTAAAGTATGTAGCACAATATCTGGTACATAATAGGAGTTCAATTAATAAGAGTTGTTATTACATTTTGTATGAGAACATCATGTTACAAAGAGGCTTTTATATGAGCAGTGTTTGACAGGTGGTAGATTGGGATTTGAGTTGTCCTTAGGCAGACTGTGATAAATAAAGTTTATTTGAACAGAGACTTACACCTAGGAAGTAGTTCCCAATCCTCTCAGACAGAGCCTCCTTAATATAGCAGGCATTTTATGTAACATTACTCTTTAGTCTCCTGAAATAAAATTTATAAAGGATATACCAATAGCTTACCAACACCTGAAATATTGCTAGAAATCAACATAATGTTCTAATGTAATGGGGAAATGCCAGGGAAGACATTCATAATAAAATATGTATTTTAATATGCAAATGCATAGGCACCACTGCTTTAGAAAGCATAGTGAAGTAGTCAGATAATGGGCCCCATACCTAGAGTCACTGTGGGTGGAACAGCTCCAAAGCAAGATTGACAGACTTGATTTCAATACCAGAAGTAGCATAGTTAAAGGTGACATAATTTTCTGAAATATTGAAAAATTTTTGGTAACGTTTCCAGCAAATCGAAGTAACGCTTTTCCTTCTTTTACTTTATTGTTTTATCCCTGTATAATTCAATGTATGTGAAAACTGTGTGAAAAATACTTTATATTTAAATGTAAAATGGATTTAGACTCTAGGCTCAGATACTTACATTTTTCACTCATACTGATTGTTCTGTAGGACATTCAAGAATGGTGCAGAATACGGAGCAATTTTTCATCCCGCAAGATGTCTTTTTTGTAATCGTTGATTGACATATTATAGTTGTATATATTTTTTGGGTACATGTGATCCTTTTATATGTGTATACAATATGTAGTGATCAAATAGAATAATTAAGATATTTATCACCTCAAACATTTATCTTTTCTTTGTGTTGGTAGCATTATAATCTTCTCTTGTAGCTAGTAATATTTTGAAATATACAATAAATTATTGTTAACTATAATTTACCTACTGTACTATTGAATACTAGCACTCATTTCTTCTAACTATATTTTTGTACCCCTCAACCAACTTTTTTTCATTTCCCCTCCCCGCTTCCCTTCCCAGCCTCAGGTATCCTATCATTGTACTCTCTACCTCCATGAGATTCACTTTTTTAGTTCCCACATGTGAGTGAGAACACGAAATATTTGTCTTTCTGTTCCTGCCTTATTTCACTTAACATAATGATCTCCAATTCATCCATTTGCTGTAAATGTCAAGATTTCATTCTTTCTTATGTTTGAATAATATTCCAATGTGTATATATATATTATCCATTCTTCTGTTGATGGGCATTTAGGTTGATTTTATATTTTAGCTATTATGAATAGTGCTGCAGTAAACATGTGAATACATATATCTGTTAATATTCTGATTTCTTTTGTGTTGGATGTACACCCAGCAGTGAGATCATATATATGGTAGTTGTCCTTTTAATTTTTTGAGAAATCTCCATAATGTTTTCCATAATGGCTGTATAATTTACATTCCCACCAAGAGTGTGCGAGGGTTCCTCTTTCTCCACAGCTTCACTAGCATTTGTTATTTTTTGTCTTTTTCATAGCAGCCATTTTAACTGGGGTGAGGTGATATTTCGTTATGGTTTCAATTTGTATTTCCCTAATGATAGTGATGTTGAGCACTTTTTCATATACTAGTTGGCCATTTGTATGTCTTCTTTTGAGAAATGTCTATTCTGTCTTTTGCCCATTTTTAAATTGGATTATCTGTTGTTTTGCTATTGAGCTGTTTGAGTTCATTATATATTTGTGTTATTAATCTCTTTTCAGATGGATAGTTTGCAAATATTTTCTCCCATTCTATTGGTTGTCTTTTTACTTTGTTAATTATTTCCTTTGCTGTGCAGAAGCTTTTCAATTTGATGTAGTTCCATTTGTCTATTGTTCCTTTTGCTATTGTGGTTTTAAGGTCTTACTTAAAAAATATTTGCCTGGATCAATGTCCTATAGCATTTCCCCAATATTTTATTCTAGTAGTTTCATAGTTTGAGGTCTTACTTTTAAGCCTTTAATTAGTTTTTAGTTTATTTTTGTATATGGTGAAAGATAGGGATCTAGTTTCATTCCTCTGTGATGGATATCCAGTTTTCCCAGCACCATTTATTAAAAAGACTGTCCTTTTCCCAATGTATTTTGTCAAAAATAAGTTTGCTGTAAGTGCGTGTATTTTTTGAGTTCCCTATTCTGTTCTATCAGTCTATTTGTCTGTTTTTATGCCAGTACCATAGTGTTTTGATTATTACAGCTTTGTAGCATAATTTGAAATCAGGTAGAGTGATGCCTCCACCTTTGTTTTTTGTTTGCTCAAGATTGCTTTAGCTAGTCACAATTTTTGTGGTTTTATACAAACTTTAGGATTGTTTTATCTATGTCTGTGAAGAATTTCATTGGTATTTTGATAGGGATTTCATTGAATCCATAGATTGCTTTGGGTATTATAGACATTTTCCAATATTAATTTTTCCAATCCATGATCATAGAATCTCTTTCCATTTCTTTTGTGTCCTCTTCAATTTCTTTCATAAGTGTTTTAAAGTTTTCCTTGTAGAGATCTTTCACTTCTTTGCTTACTTTTATTTTGAGGTATTTTTGGTAGCTATTAGAAATAAGATTGCTTTCTTTTCTTTTCTTTTTTTTTTTTTTTGAGGCAGAGTCTCACTCTACTGCCCTGAGTAGAGTGCAGTGGTGTCAGCCTAGCTCACAGCAACCTCAAACTCCTGGGCTCAAGCGATCCTCCTGCCTCAGCCTCCTGAGTAGCTGGGACTACAGGCATGCGCCACCATGCCCGGCTAATTTTGTGTATATATTTTTAGTTGTCCATCTAATTTCTTTCTATTTTTAGTAGAGACGGGGTCTCGCTCTTGCTCAGGCTGGTCTCGAACTCCTGAGCTCAAATAATCCACCCGCCTTGGCCTCCCAGAGTGCTAGGATTACAGGCATGAGCCACCGCGCCTGGCCTGAGACTGCTTTCTTGACGTATTTCTCAGATTGATCACTGTGCAGAAACATTACAGATTTTTATATGTTGACTTTGTATACTGAAACTTTACTAAATTTATTTATCAGTTGTAAGAAGTTTTTGGTGGAGTCTAGGTTTTTCTAAATATAAGGTCATGTTGGCTGCAAACAAAGTTGATTCAGCTCCTTTCTTTCTAATTTGGACGCCCTTTATTTTTTTCTCTTGCCTAATTGCTCTGGCTTAGAACTTCCAGCACTGTGTTGAATAAAAGCAATGAAAGTGGGTACTTGTCTTATTCTGGATTTTTTTAGAAAGGCTTTTAATTATTCCTGATTCAGTATGATATTAGCTGTGGGCTTGTCACATATGGCCATTATCAGGGTGAGATATATTCCTTCTATATCCAATATTTGGGTGTTTTTTTTTTGTCATGTAGGGATGTTGAATTTTATTAATTTTTTTCAGCATCTATTGAAATGATCATATGTTTGTTATCGTTTCTGTTGATGTGATGTATCACATTTATTAATTTGTGTATGTTGAATCATCCCTGCCCCCCTGTGAGGAATCCCACTTGATCATGGAGAATAATTCTTTTAAAGTGTTGTTGAATTCTCTTTGATAATATTTTGTTAAGGACTTTTGCATCTATGTTCATCAGTGATATTGGCCTTTAGTTTTCTTCTTTTGTTGTGTCTTTCTTTGGTTTTGATATCGGGGTAATGCAAGGATATTCTTAATACTGCATGTCATAGTGCATTCTTGCCACTCCCTCTCCACAGCATCATCACCATTAAAATGCCAATAGTACCCTCAGACTTTCATGATAATCAAAACCAGCCCTACAAATTTCTAAAATGTTGAAAAGAGATTCTTTTCCCCAGTGTATGCTTTTGTCAGCTTTGTCAAAGATTAGATTACTATATGCAGATGGTTTCATCTCTGGATTCTCAGTCCTGTTCCAGAGGTCAATGTCCCTGTTCTTGTTCCAGTACCAAGCTGTTTTAGTGACTATAGCCTGGTAGTACAGCTTGAAGTCTGGTAGACTAATACCTCCCAGTTTATTCTTTTTACTTAAGATTGCTTTGGCTATACGAGGTCTTTTCTGGTTCCATACAAAGCGTAGAGTTATTTTTTCCAGATCAGTGCAGAATGATAATGGGATTTTGATAGGAATTGCATTAATTCTGTAGATCACTTTAGGTAGTATGGACATTTTAATGATATTGATTCTACCAATCCATGAGCAAGGTAGGTTTTTCCATCTGTTTACGTCTTCTATAATTTCCTTTTTTAGTGTTTCATAGTTCTCCCTGTATAAGTCTCTTACATCTTTCATTAAATATATTCCTAGATATTTAATTTTCTTTGAGGCTACTGTAAAAGGAATTGCGTTTTTGATTTGATCTTCGGCTTGACTGTTGTTGGCATATATGAATGCCACAAATTTGTGTGTATTGATTTTGTATCCTGAGACTTTGCTGAATTCATTTATCAGTTCTAGGAGTCTCTTAGATGAGTCCTTGGGGTTTTCTAGGTATAATATCATATCATCAGCAAAGAGCGAGAATTTGATCTCATCTGTCCCCATTTGGACACACTTAATATCTCTCTCTTGCCTAATTGCTGTGGCGAGGATTTTGAGCACTATGTTGAATAAATTGTGCTGGGAAAACTGGATAGCCACATGCAGAAGATTGAAACTGAACCCCCACCTCTCACCTCTCACAAAAATCAATTCAAGATGGATAACAAACTTAAGCCTAAGGCATGAAACCTTAAGAATTCTAAATGAAGATGTTGGGAAGACCCTTTCAGACATCAGCCTAGGCAAGGAATTCTTGAAGAAGAACCCTAAAGCAATCACCGCAGCAACAAAAATAAATAAGTGGGATCTAATCAAATTAAAAAGCTTCTGCACTGCCAAGGAAACTATCACTAGAGTGAATAGACAGCCCACAGAATGAGAAAAAGTATTTGCACTCTACACATCTGACAAAGGGCTGATAACCAGAATCTATCTAGAACTCAAAAAAATCAATAAGAAAAAATTAAACAACCCCATCAACAAATGGGCAAAGGAAATGAACAGAAACTTTTCAAAAGAAGACAGAAGAATGGCCAGCAAACATAGAAAAAAATGCTCAACATCTCTAATCATTAGAGAAATGCAAATCAAAACCACAATGAGATATCATCTAACCCCGATGAGATTGGCCTCTATCAAAAAATCCCAAAACATCAAATGTTGGCGAGGATGTGGAGAGTCACGAACACTCTTACACTGCTGGTGGGACCGCAAATTAGTGCAACCTCTGTGGAAAAGAATCTGGAGATACCTCAGAGAGCTAAAAATAGAAATACCATTGGATCCAGCAATAGCACTATTAGGCATCTACCCAAAAGAGCACAAAATATTCTATGATAAAGACATCTGCACCCGAATGTTTATGGCAGCACAATTCACTATTGCAAGGATGTGGAAACAACCCAAGTGCCCGTCAATCCATGAGTGGATTAATAAAATTTGGTATATATTTACAATGGAATATTAATCATAAGAAACGACAGTGATCTAGCACCTCTTACGCTTTCCTGGATTAAACTTAAGCCCATTATCCAAAGTGAAGCACCACAAGAGCAGAAGAATGGGATCCACTTGTACTCGCCATCAAATTGGTACTAACTGATCAACACTAGGTTGATCAC